>CACRXK020017226.1:0-10781 GCA_902702795.2 Paramuricea clavata
TTATCGAACTTTCAAGCTAGATAAATTTTTGTATATGCATGCAAAGTTTTATTTTAGTATTGGAAAACTTTCATACTGTAGGCTGAAACATAGTAGCACGAGGTATAGTCATTATCATCATATCATGACAGTTGAGTTGCCTTGGAACTCTTACAATTTTGTCAGTGGCAAAGCCAGATGTCCTGCTTGTCCTGCTGAGCATTACATACAAAATCTCAGAAAATGAATTTTTTACACATATAATTTTTAAAAGAAAACACTTTTATCCAGCTTGACATATGTTCTTACATTTTCTTAACTTCAGCATGTTGCACAGAAATTCTTAAACAGGGAAATTCATTATGTAAGATAACGTTATTTAACTTATTTTGAATGAATATGCAGGCAAAAGCAGGAAAATGGGTGGATTGCCTGAAGTTTAGTCCTGCTCAAAAGCAAGCAGGACAAACGTAAAATTCTAACGCATTTGATTGGCTGAAACAGCTCTCAAGAATGCAAAACATGCAAAAATATGACTTTTACTCCTGCTCGAGCTTCGACACATGATAAACCTTCGAATATTCTTCTGAATTATTCATCTTCCGGTGGCGAACTAGATTTATGAATATGTAAATTAATCCGATTCAACCAAGCGTGTGAAAGTACACAAGATGTTATTTTGGATCTCTAACAAAGGTCTTTTAGTTCCAGTATCAAATCTACGCAAAATATATACAGTAGATTGATGTTATGCATTACGGGCATTCGTGATCAGAATGATTTTTGCAAGAATCTATCTGTATCAAAACTTGTCAAAATTGCTATAAACACTGCTATAACTGTGAAAATATTGAAATCTAAAGTGACATTATTGAATACATGCGAACATTGGGAATAAATCAAAGGTGAATGAGACCACAGATGAGACTAGCTTGTTATTGTGAAACATGTCACACATAGGTTAAAATGCGGAAGCGGACGGAGCAGATCCATGGAACCGATATGGGAATAAAATGTGGAATGGATGAGGATAAAATGTGTCTTTTAATGAATGAGTTTTTTTCGCCTCTTTTTTTTACGCTCCGAATGCAAATGAAGTTTTAGAATATGCAAAATTTGGTTGTCGGTGAAACAATTTAAATTTCGAGCTCTTCCGATCACAATAAATAAATAAATTGTATCAGTTCCACAAGGCACAACGTTTCTGATGTGTTAGGCTTGTTTCAAACATCACGCTACTCATGTGCCGAACACATTAAAAACAATAGATAATGACTGACTCCCACTTGAATACCAAGCATAGAAACCCCCCTTTCCACCATTCAATGTTGTCTGTAGTGTGTTATATACGTCCAAGGTGTTACACAACATTGATAAGGGGGATAGAGGGGGCGTTTGGGCATGAAATTTTGCATAAATTTGGCAAGTATTTATATGGTAATCAGAAATGAAGTAAAGGTTATGCTATTTCGACTAGGTGCACCAAGGATTTTTGACCAGGATTGTCTGAATGTGCATTATCTTACATTTTTATTTTTATTTCATTAAAATACATCAATCAGCCTTAATCCTTGAATCGTTCGTGAACGTTTAATAATATTTTGCGTGTTAATAACGTCCGTCTAAGTAAATAATAAACATTTATAATATAATAATAATAATAAAATATAATAATAATGACATATTAAAGTATGCTATTTCAAACATATATCCTTTTTTAGAATTTTCACTTTAATTGTACTCAATCTAACAACATTATGGGCGTGTGCACATTTTGAAAAATATAATCAGATGGAAACAAGTATTTAAGCCGTAATTTGTGGTTTTGTATATATTTCACAAGTTACATTTGACGACTGAATACCATGTGGACATTGCTTTGCTAAGTTTGTTTTAGATTACAAGTTATAACTAAATCGCATTAGTCATTGACGTAATAAGCACTTACAACCTATAATGTTTCACGCCCAGATATGCATAACATAAAGTCATAGGTCCATACATTACTCCATCAAAAAATTCATTGTAAATCTATTAAATTTTATTATTTGCAAATAATATAACGATCTTTGATAATGATATTTAATGGTCAACTTATTTGCTTTGAAATAAATAAATTATAACTATATCTTGCATGATTTTGAACAGTGCTCCCCATCTTCCTAAAGAATTCAGTGAGATAGTCAAGGAATTTAATCTAGGTGTTTGTGGAGTACTGTTCTTAATTTAGCAATAATGACCTAAATAAGATTTTATAATGAATAAATGCATTTATTCAAGTAATGCAAACCACTTTGTGTATCCGAAAACAAAAATTTCTGCATCCTTGGCAAATAATTTGGAAATATCAAGGGGAACACTGTTTGTAAATTTGCCTTGCTGCACCATTGGAGTCATGCTGTGAAGACATGTAATTGTACATAGCATTTAATCTACTTGTTGACAGCAAGCTAATTGCCTGTTTGAGAAAATGGCTACACCTATTTTGATCTATACTGCCCTTACTCTGCCTTGAATTACTATATATAACAGTAAAAGATAGAACTCCTAGTATTTTATGCGATTTCCTCTTGCTTTAAGAACAGCATCTACTCGACTTGACAGGCTTGAAATAGTACGATCGATTACATCTGTTGACAGATTTTCCAAGGATTTTAAAACCTGTGCTGAAAAGTCTTGGAACGTTTCTTACGTTATATTATTAGCAATTGCTTCATTCTCGAGACTTTTCTTTACCAAGTGAAAGACATTTTCAATCGGCTTCAGGTCAGGCGATCTATACATACATACATACATATTTATTAGTTATCTCAAAACATGAGCTTTTCATAACTAATTTACAAGTTATTTTATAATTAATTTACAAATGATTTCTAAAATTAAGTCTATAAGTTATACATGCAATTGTTAAAAGGAAATTTTACAATCTAGGTACTTTTTAAAAATATATTAAGAAAATGTTTCTTAAGATAATGTTTAAAATGTTTAATTGAGGACAACTGTTTGGCAGTTGGGCTGAGCGAATTCCAAATAGATACAGAGCGATACTCAAAAGACTTCTGCCCTGTTGCAGTTCTGCATTTAGGTATCTGAAAGTCATTTGATTGTCTGGTTATACGACCACTTATTTGTTGTCTTTTATTCAATTTCCCACACAGATAAGATGGCACAAGGTCATTTACACATTTAAATGTCATGACAGCATCCCTAATATAAATAGCCGGAATCTTGTGAAATTGAGCCTAGAGACTGAGAAACAGGCGACAATCTTTTTTTTTACGTCCACACTTTGCAAAACAAGTATTAGAATGCTTTCCAAAGAACTCTGCAAAGAAATTGCCATTCATTTTCTCATAGGGAACTTTGAGATCCACACCTTTCCCATCCTTTCAAAATAGCTACAATTATATATGATCGCTCGTCAACTTTTCTTGGGCGACCTTGTTGCCTTTTAACTGTTTAGATCTTAGCGCAGCTGGTTGTTGGTCTTCCCTCTATATTCTTGCTACTGATGAAGGGCTTATATGACATTTCGTGTGATCTTCCTATTCGAAAAACCCGATTCCTTTCAATAATAAAGTACCAAAGCCCTTGTCTTTGCTGTGATTTTTCTTGTGTAAATCATCCTTAAATGAATCTAATTATCGAAATGCATATTATTCAATTTTATTTTCTAGCCAGCCTCAACTTAATATATGCGTACGGGATTATCCTGATTCATAGTAACACCACCCCCCACATATGACATCATAATTATCAACATTATGGCGCACACGCTAGGTTTTCAATAACTCCCAACGAAATCATCTACAACACGCCTCCCAATATACATGGAAAACACGTAAATAATGCTTCGGTACATTCAGAGTCAATATTATATATGTACATAAAGTTTAGTTTCATTTTTATATTCGGACAATCCTGGTCAAAAATTTTGGCGCACTTGACACTGACTGTGCGAAATTTGACTCCTACTTCAATACCAAGCATAGCAACCCCCCCTTTCCCCCGTTCAATGTTGATGAGGGGGATAGGGGGCGTTTGGGCATGAAATTTTGCATAAAATTGGCAAGTATATGGTAATCAGAAATGAAGTAAAGGTTATGCTATTTTGACTAGGTGCGCCAAGGATTTTTGACCAGGATTGTAGGTTGTGGGCGACCCTATATAGTTCTTGTAGGGTCTTTTTCAATTTGAAATATTACACTATCCTTGAATCCCTAGTTTACCATTCTGTAATGCTTCCTCAAATTGGTGATAAAATTGTCATTTTTGGCTAAAATACGGTAAATTTGTGAATATGCTTTTTCGATATGTCAGTATAAAAATAAAATAGAATTTCTGTAACATTAATTTTGACTCTTTGTATCTAAGAATATTAATAATTGTAAATTGAACACGAATGGAAGTTGTATGAATTGTTAGCTGATTTGCGGATAATATAGCCCTGCGAACTTTGCAATTTTCAGTCATTTTAGATTTATACAAACGGGAAATTGACAGCCCGATATGCTTTGAGGCTGTCAATTTCCCGTTTGTAATCTAAAATGACTGAAAATTACAAATTTCGCAAGGTTATATTATCCGCATTCTACAACATTTCGCAACAAAATTTTGGAATATTACTAATTTTTTGATGCTCTTTCAAGCTGTGATGAAATTTAGTCTATTACGCAAATGGTCAATTGCCAAACAGTAATTTTTGCATATTTAATGAACCAAAGTTAACTCTTTCTCGTAGCATGTGAATTTATTTGCCCAAAATAAATTATACATTTCTGAAAAGAGCAGTTCTCCAATAGTGCTTGTGCAAAATCTCATAAGATTTGAAAGGATGGCAAATGGAGAAATCTGCCACTTTTTACATGCAATGACAAACATTAAAACTCAGTACCCGTCGCTCTTTATTGTGCACAAATGTGTTCAGTTGTTCAATTATCATAAAACCACTATTAATAAACGAGGGAGTGATGTAGCTTTAACAGAAAGTATAATAAGGCTATTTGGATTTAGGGTTTGGATACCAGGATTAAGTGAACATACACAATTTCGGCCATTTTTCAATTGCGATCCTCACAGCTGAAACATTTTTTTGCCTTTTTTCATAAACAAAAGAGTATTTTTAAAAACTAACCACATAACATTTCTCACTTCACCATAGTCAACTTATATTCAAAAGTAGAGCGAATTTAAAATTTTGAGCCTTGCCACATATTTCTCATTTTTGCAGATAGTCGCTCTTAAGGTCATATTGGAGCTTAGAATTCAATGCTCAAATTGCAGGAAATGGCATTTCCGGGGTTCTAATTTGGAAAATGTTCCGGGGGGCATGCCCCCAGACCCCCCTAGAAAGCCTTGCACCTTCGCCGCTAGAAGCATGGCCAAAAATGTTTGGCTGGCTTCACCACTGGATTTTGTGATATACACCCACAGTACATGAAGTTACACCTCAGGAAGTAATAAAGATGACAACTGTATAATCTTTATAGTTACTATATTATTTTTATTAAAAGCAATGCATGGTAGTATATTTTAACATTCTGGAGGTGACAATGAGCTTCAATATATCACAAGATTTGTCTTGTGATATATTGGAATTTGTCTTCAGTTGGAATATGTCTTGAGATCTGACAACTCAGAACTGCCATTAATTAAATTATTAACACTAGCTGACATTGTACATTATATTATTTTATACCATGATATTCTAGTAAGAAGTGTATCCAGCATACAATAGTGAAATCAAATGTTGACTAGGCAACAACCTTCAATTATTCCATCTGCCATAAATCCCCTATTTCCCCCCTCTAAAATAGATGTAAGTCCCCACGACCCCACCCATCTTTCTAAAACAGAAATGTATTACACCCCCCCCCCCCATATCAATAGCTAGAGGATTTATGGTAAGGCACAGTAGTTATGACATTGTCATATAGCATCCTGTTTGTATGCTGCATGCCAAATGTTTTGCATGTTTATGCTGTTATTTAAAACAAGAACATCTTCTCAATAATGCCTGGCAATTATTGTTTCAGAACATTTGTGCCAAAAACATTTTGTTCGAATTACAGTGTTCTTGATGGGGGTTCTTGATAGAGTTCAGTCTTGTCCCTCTTAATATGCAATATCACCTTCATTTAGAAAACACTTATTCCTTCTTATGTTGGTATGGGTACAAAATGTCTACAGTAGCCCCAGCTATGAAGATTTCTATCTGATTGTTGAACTTGGTGGTAATAACAGTCAGGGACACAGAGAGGTTGTGCGGGGTAGAGGGCAAAACTTTCTCACGGGTCCCTATGTCATAATTGTAAAACAGGAGAAGCAGTGTTTTATAATATATTGCACTTTATTGCATATTATCCAGCACTGACACAGCTAGGACTTATATTATTAGTTAAGTAATCTTGTATCAAGAAAATTTAAGGGACTTTGGGGGGGTCCCTTTAATCTGGGGTCCCATCAATCTGAGGTCCCGTCAATCTGGGGTCCCATCACTCCCATGCCAAAATGCCCCATCTCAGCGGTACTCATTACAGTCATCAACCCATTTGAATTTCACCATTAGCTATATCATTCGGTGTTTTCTCCACAGATAGTCCTGAACATTTACATCTTACACATCTTTGGTTTCACCTGGCATAATTTTCTTAATTGCTTGCCAGAATGCTTTCGGATTACCTCCACAATCCTCAATAACCTTTATGTTATATTTACTTTTTGCAATTTTGATTGATTTTGTTACTCTATTCCGATGTGATTTATAAGCGAACCAGTCCTCTGTTGCATGTGATTGTTTGCCTTTTGCAACAGATAATTGCATTGTCGGATATCCCTCTTTATTTCTCCTGTTAACCAAGGACAGGGGTTACCACGAACACGTTTTTCCAAAAGTGGTGGATGCAAATTAGCAACATCCATAAATTTAGTTTAAAATTTGACCAGTGTTCATTAACCGATACATTAGCATCCTCAGTGGGATTGCCTATACTCTCCCAGTCAACATTATTCAAATCTGAACAAAAGGATTCACCCATTGTATTTTGCATAATTCCTGAACTGTTTTGTTTGTGCAGGAAATTTCTTCCAATTCGCTTTCCGAACACAATATACCATCTTGTGGTCGCTAAGGCCCGTGCTAATAACTCAGCTACGACTTAAATTGTTAGGAATATTTGTAGCAATAAGATCAAAAAGGGAGGTCGAACGCTCGGCAATAGGAGTAGCATCAGTAATACATTGCTTAAAATTCAGTAGCTTGAAAAGCAAATTCAGTCGGTTACATGCATCTGTCTTAGGCACAGATGGCAAAAAGTCAAAGTTAAAATCATCAAGCAGAATCACCTCTTTCTCCTCGGCGGTGGCAATATCCAACATAACCTCAAATTTTGAAACAAATTCTTTATCAAAATAGCGCGACGAATTGGGGGTCCTATAGAACATACCCAATAAAATTCGACGCGATTTGGGGAGAAATAACTCTACCCACAGGCCCTCAACCCAATCCATTTCAAGATCGTCTCTCCTGACTACAGATAATTCATTTTTTGCATAAACAGCTACACCACTACCTTTATTCACTCTGTCCAGTCTGAAGACTTTATAACCCTCAATCGAAATTTCAGAGTCCAAAATTTGTCTGTTTAGCAATGTTTCACTCAAAGTTATAAAATGTATTCCCGATTGAACAGATGAGCAAATCAACTGTAACTCATTTATTTTCTTAGTTATAGACTGTATATTTTGATGCACAATCTTAAGGCCTTGAGTTTTCACTACATCGACAAACTCGGGGAATAAGGCAAAAGGACTTTCATCAGTATTATTAGGTGGTATAGTATTACAACATAAGGAACAACGTTTAGATTGTTCAAATTCAGCGCCGAGGCAACTTAGGTGCACATACAAATCACAAATTGAGCATTGTGCATTTGCCTGAGACCTTCTGATGGCTTTTTCGCAAATAGGGCAAACCAAACACGATTGTATGGGACATAACAGAACGTCTTCAAGGCTTACTTCATTACGGTCCGTAATATTGGACTCAAAATATTCAGTCAGATCTTGGCAAACTGTTTCAACAATGGTTTAGATGTATCATCCATCTCACAACAGGCTTGGTCAATTGCAAGATTTTTGCAGCACTCAAATGCCGGCATCACGTTTTCTGATGGACAAGTTATGATATCAGATAGTGAAGGGGGCAACAGTAATAAAAAAATGCTTCCGAAATCCGAAATTGGAGGGTAGCTTCACGCTTAACACAGGATAGTGCAACATCTGTGTGGCCGGGGATAAATTCCTGGGAACAATGCACTACGACAGTCTTATCAATGGTCAAACTTTGGGATTTGTGTACAGTTATGGCGTAGCAAAGTGATAGTGGATATTGAGTGCGACTCCCTAGTACCTTACCATTACTGTCATATCTGTACCACGTTTTGCGATCTAACGGGACAACGCCAACTCGAAGAAAATCAATTAACAGTTGATCATTTCCATCGTCTTCGGTTTGAACACCAACAAACTGACCACAATAACCATTCTTTAACTGTGCATTGATATTGAATAGAAGCATGACTCAACATCCTGGTTTGAGAGCGAGCTCTGCATTGATAGTTTTATCAAGTAGTTTAGCATTACCCATATCAAGACTTTCAAATATCATTTGAGAGCCATCAAGGGAAGCTAAAATTTCCGCATTGTGCACATGTAAATGTTTAAAGTATATGTGAAGAGGGGTTCATTTTTGTCTGTTTCAGCGCATTCACTGGACAATGACATAAGATAATCTTCAGTTTCGTCCTCACATTTTCCCGTTCATATTTCGTCGAGGGCGTGTTTCAAACAAATTTCTGTTTCTCCTTGTCGTAACATAGCGGTGTGGAAACACTTTGTTAAATAGATTACTCTCATAAATCAGTATACCAGCATCAAGCACATTCGGTATTGGTTTCAATTGCCAAAAGTCTCCAACTAATATGAGTTGCACCCCGCCAAAAGCCAGATCATAATTTTTAATTTTCTGGTTAATCATGTTAACTAGGTTGAATAGGCGTTCACTGGACATGGATATTTCATCCCAAATCAATACATCGTAGTCCTTCAGATCTTCGAGGACATTTTGTCTTTCAAGGCATCATGCAAGTAGCCTGTGCGCAGGAAGTTCAGCTGTCTGTAAACCATATTGTGAATGGACAGTTTTTGCCATTCCCTCGAAAGCTTCACATGCAATTCCACATGAACAGACTATTTGGGCATTCTGTCCTCTTTTATCCAGTTCTCTCTTGATAGCACTGACCAGCACGGATTTTCCTACTCCTGCCCGACCCAATATGCAAAGTTATGGCCACTGATGGCAATATCAAAAATGTGACGTTGTTGCTGTGTAAGCTCCATTGACATCACTAATACATAAATTATAACCAATCATCTGTTTGTTGAAAGATAATAAAAATCCTTTAAAAATTAGTCTTCCAAGTTCTGTTCATGTGATATTAATGCTTCTCATGTAAAAGGTCCTGCACGTCAACTAATCAATTAGCCTTTCTCGCAATGACAAATATCCGCCTTTTTTTGTGCATGGCATCTAATTATCGTTAACCAATGCAGACAATTAAAGCAATGTGAAAAGCAATTTTTCAAAATAAACTAACCATTTACAAAGCAAATTCACCATCATTTGTTTCAAAACTGATAAAAAGAGTCGCTGTTAGGTGGACTTATCTCACAGACTTCGCCTGAAAAGTCATCCAATAATGGCGGTGTGAAAAAGGCCAATTGTTAATCATCTCTCCTAAGCTAACTATCAAAATCTCAAAATAGTTTTTGACATTGCTTTCATAATTATGTCATAGAATGCAACTATTGCATACTGCTATACTATTATAGCACTGATTAGAACATATTAGAATTTTAATAGAGCTAGTTGGTAAAATTACATCACTCATGAGGTCACAAAATCAATAAACCTGTCAGACTGGTTTGCTGGATCAAGATTCAAGACGGATCGTTTTTATAGCGTGGTGTTTTTTAATGTTTTTTCCGCTTTTCGAAGAACTTATTTTAAATGGATTTAATCTGAGTGAAAAGATCCGTTGTGTGGATGAATATTCCGGTATATGAACGAGCATTCGATGTGCAAAGTTTGTTGTAAAAATACAAGAGCGGAAAAGGGTTTATTGTTGGATAAAAACGTGCAGTTTATATTCCACAGAACGGTTTATACGGAAACGACGAAAGACAAGAATATCTTGCCTCCCTCAACAGGTAAGTTTAAGTTTGGTTTATAAGTTATAATCTGCAGTGTAGTACTGTGTCTATTAACATTTCTTGCAGTTAACTTTTGTTTTTTATAAAACCAACATTTAATATTTTCATTTTTGTGTCTGTTTGAACATCATAAAAATCAGAGTTTATAATATAACGTACGTTATAAAATTCAAGTGCTCATATATATTTTTGCCGAAATATTCACAGACTTTCCTTCAAGTTGCAGCAGAAAATGATGGGTGAGTGTTCTTCTTTCTTTATATAAACTACAATCTTGGCCATAAACCGTAGGACGACGATAATTTTTTATGCATTTTTAAGGCCTCCCCCCTTCCCCCCATTCAATGTTGCCGTTTCGTGTATACTTATGATCTGACCTACTCTACAACAAAATTGTACGTGTACTAGAAATGTGGGAGAGCAACATTGAATGGGGGGAGCGGGGGGAGGTGCAAAATGATTTTAAAACCCAAGTATATTAAAAAGTTGCGAATTTCTTTTGTCGTTCTACGAACTTTTGGCCAAGATTG
>CACRXK020017228.1:0-10780 GCA_902702795.2 Paramuricea clavata
GAAAGACAGTAATAAAAAGAGACATACGTCAATCACGCAAAAAAGAACTTGGTCGATATCTGAGTAACTTTGACTGGCAACTTATCGATTCCTCCAAACCGTGCGATAAGAATTGTGATATCTTATGCTCCGCAATAAAGACGGGTTATGACATCCTTATGCCTGAGAAACACGTTAAATTCCATCGCAACGACAACCCATGGATAACCGAAAAATTGAAACAGCTGATCAAGTTTCGATAACGTGCGTTTTCATCTAATAACACTACTCTTTTCAAATTCTACCGAAATAAAGTGAATAGAATGAGAAAATCTTGCCGGGCAGACTATTTTGCTTCAAAAGTTGCTAATCTGAAAAAGTCTAACCCCAAATCTTGGTGGACAGAGGTTAAACGTATCTCCGGTATGAGACCTGTATCTGGCAGTTTGCTTAACCAACTTCATGTCGAAGATACAGAACATTTAACACACAAAGGTTTTGCAGATTTAATTAACAAAAGCCTAATAGAACCAATGAATACTTATGATCCCTTAAATGTCACAGATTTGAACACCTTGTTTGAGGAGATTCCTGATTATCCGTTAGATGTAAACATGAATTTGACAAATACTGCATCGGTCTTGAAAAAACTGAAAAGCTTGAACCCGCATAAAGCTCCGGGCCCTGATGATATCCCCAATTGGATTCTTCGTGATTATGCCGAAATCCTTGCTCCCTCTGTATCGGACTTATTGAATTCGTCCTACAAGCAAAAAAGACTGCCCTCATGCTGGAAACAAGCTAACATTACACCTATTCCGAAAGAGAAACCTGTTAAAGACATAAGCAAACAGCTCCGACCTATTTCGTTAACTCCGGTTCTGTCTAAACTTGCAGAAGAGTTTGTTGTTGAAAAATATATCGCTCCAGCAGTGTTGTCGTCAATTGATCCTTTTCAATTTGGTGGCATCCCTCGATCATCTGCTACAAAAGCCTTAATTTCTATGGTTCATGCGTGGACTCAAGCCACAGATGGAACTGGAAACGCTGTAAGAGTGGTTCTTTTTGACTATAAGAAGGCCTTCAACTTGATTGATCATAAGATCTTAGCCACGAAAATCATCCAATTGCCAATGCCAAATTTCATTAAGCGGTGGGTAATTGACTTTCTGATGAACAGGCAACAACGGGTGAAACTTGCAAGAGACTGTATGTCTGAATGGATTGACATTCCTTCCGGTGTCCCTCAAGGAACCAAATTGGGACCTTGGTTATTCATCCTAATAATAAATGACCTACGCCCCCCACATCATGAGCGATGGAAATACATCGATGATGCTACGGTATCTGAAATCATTTACATCAACACACCCAGTAAAATTCAAGATACAGTCGATTGTGTTCAAAATTGGTCTGTAGAAAACAAGATGCAATTAAATGCCTCCAAGTGCAAGGAACTTGTTATCAGTTTTACAAAACCTGAGAAAGAATTTCCGCGCCTTAAGATCATCTCAGGCCAAATCGAGACAGTGAACCACGCAAGAATCCTAGGTTTGACAATTTCTAAAGATCTAAAATGGAACCAACACATAACTAACGTAGTTAAGAAGGCGAACAAACGGATTTATTTTATTATTCAGTTGAAACGTGCTCATGTACCTGAAGCTGACATAATAAATTTTTACACTACCTGCGTCAGACCAGTCATGGAATTCAGCTGTCAAGTTTTCCACTTCGCCCTTCCTTCCTACTTATCTAATGCCCTGGAACGGGTTCAAAAGCGTGTTTTATCAATCATCTATCCACTGACAGGTTATGCGGATTGTTTACAAAAATCGGGCATCAAACCATTAAGTGACAGGCGTGTGGATGCATGCGAGAAACTGTTTAATGAAATCACCACAACACCAGTAGCTAATATGCATAATCATGTACCATCTAGATACTTTCCAAATTACGACCTTAGACACTCAAGGTCTTTTGTTGTTCCTCAGACCAAAACGAACAGATTTAGAAACAGTTTTTTCCCTTCATCTGCAAGGCATATCAATAATATTAACTGACAATCGATTCTGATATTCAGTTTTAGACTGGCTAACATTTTTTTAGAAATTTACTAGTTTCATAGCTAATTTGTAATGTAACTTTAAACTTCTGTAATATAGAATTATAAATTGTAATGTAATTTTAAACTTCTGTAAATATAGAATAACTAATTTAATCATTTCTCTTGTAAAATTTAGCACGCAATTCAGCCTCTTGGCTGCTATGTGTTAATCTTATTAAACAAACAATCTATCATCTATCTATCTATATATATTATAAAGGATACGATCTGTGCCTGGAAATAGTGTCTTGGATGTAAGTAATTCAGCCATTATGCATCCAACGGACCAAATGTCAACTGAAAATTAAGAATAAATTATGAGCTCGAATTTTGGTTTTGAATAGAAACTCGACTGAAATACAATAAAATCAACCATGAGAAACATGGGCAATCACAGAGTGACATATATATTGTTACCCGTTTGATTGTAATGCATCCAATTCAACATGATTTCAGGCGCCCTGTACCACCTTGTCGCAACATAGCCGGTCATTTCATTGTCTGCCATCCGGGCAAGACCAAAATCCAATATCTAAAAGCATAAATATAGCACGTTCCTTGGTCGGCCATTTTAAAATCCACTCATTAATTTCAACATAAAATTGTGTCACTGAGTTCATATACACGATGAAGTACAGTAGTTCAATTACAACCCATATTCCCAACTTATTTCGCATGTTTGCAGGCTAAACGCTTGACAATTTTGCATACGAAAGAGAAACTCTTGAATGTACTTCTCTGTGATACAACTGTATACTTACCCTCAATTCACAGTCCTCATTGACTGCTATATTACTTGGTTTCAAATCCTAAAATTAAGGAGACGAGAGAGTCGTTCAATTATTGTGTCCCCCAAAAAGAAACACCCCCGGCCCCACCCAAAAAAAGCTTCACAAACTCGTTCCAGGCTTTTTTCATGCGGTTGGTAAGTATTTTTTTGAAATTGTGAAAAACTATTGGTGAAAATATAAATTAAAGAATCTGTCAAATTATGAAAAGCAGTGCATCGTTGAACGTTCTTAATATATCTATTAGGTGTTTTGTGTTATGATGTGTTCCTTGGAAATATGGGCTTTTGGTCAAATTTAAGGTTTTGTACTTACCCTGTGTATGACACCAGCTGAGTGAATATACTACAAATAAATTAGAGGAATGATGTCAAAATTTAAACAGCAAAAAAATTTAAACAGCATAATTTTTTTTAAATATACGTGCTACAGCAAAAAGGTTTATCATACTATAGATAAAGAGAACTTTAATCCTTACGCACCTTCAAACCACGTAAAATTTGGTAAATCAAGAACTTAACATGATCGTCTGATAACTGTTGACATTTTAAAATGCTGTTCAGATCTGCACCCATTAACTGTGTTACCATGTATCTAAACCGAGGTAATAGCAACATAAATTAGGATTTATCACAGCCACAGGTACAGTGGCATAACCGGGGGATGTTTGGGTGCTCAGTGGCGGAGGGCCACCAAGCCTGGGGCCCCCCCCCGGACAAAAATGACCATAAAATGTTTGCTCGTACTGTACATTGGGCAAATTGGTCCGAGCCTCGGTTATAGAGGGCCAGAAAATTTGCAATGGGCCACCCCTAAAAGCGGGAATTGTTGAAATTGTGAAATTTGGATCCCTTTTTTTTAGTATAGACATGATGCGAAAATGTTTTGTGAATAACCTTTTTTCCGGGAAAAAATAGGGCCCCACTTAAAAATTTTACGGGGGGCCTAGGGAGGTACCGTTATGCCACTGCAAAGGTAAATGATTTTAATATTCTGCCATGGACCATTAGCAGAATTACTCAGGAGCATAGCATTCATATCGGTACGGACAGGAACTTCAAACATGTAAATTAAACTGAATAGAATTCCAGTTTTGAAACCCTGGCTGACAGCCTGATTCATGCATTGGGAAATGATGTGGGGTACAGTAGCACCTTAATATGAAACTAACAAAGCTTATCTGGAATGTGAGGTGCAGAATGCAGTGTTTTTGCTTCACTGGCACAGCTGTCTTAAAAACCTCAAAAAAAACCCTGAAATGTTTGTAACCACACTACATGTAAGTGGTGGTTGGTCTGGAGAGTGTGTTAGAGAGGGGAGGGGTGTGCCCCCATATATCAAATATGGAATAGAGCATTTCTTACACATCTTGGAAATCTTCCATAGATGATTGTGGTGTAAATATATTCAATATGCCAATAATCTATATAAAAAATTAAAGATAAGTAAGATGTTATACAGCATTCATGCAAGTGTAAAGCATCAGAGTTCAATTTCTATAATAGCAATCATCTGATAATTTGATTAATTTCCCCTATTTGTTTCTGGTTGGATTCTACTATAGAACACAAGTTTTCTCCAGCTCTTCCAGATTTCACTTGAAGAGTAGTAGCCCTTGTGTTGAAACATTAAGAGATGGCTCCTGCTGAGAAAACAGTTTCGAACTGGTGAAGGTGAAGATTCTGATTTCTGATAGCCAAATGCCATTGGCCTTCTATGCACATAAACTTGTCACGCCTGTCAACAAGATGTGTTCGCACTGCTTGTTACCAGTGTTTACATGTATGGAACAAATTGTTATCATCTTGTAATAAGGTTGATGAAGGCTAATAGTCTCACAACAAGTTGTTCCAACAAGTACATTGATAACAAGTTGATGATGACAAGCTTGTAGCAACTTGTTACAAACAGCTTGTATTGGTCTTATTCGAACAACTTGCATTAAGTCTGTTACCAGATCTTGGATCTTGTAACAAGGTGATAACAATTTGTTCCAGACTTGTCACAACAACTTAAAACAAGCAGTTATACAAGCACATCCTGATATTGGCTTGGCAACTTTGTTACAACTTGTTTGCACATCTGTGACAACTTCTGCATTTTTCAGATTTTTACATGTGTTAACAGAGGTAAACTTTCTAAATTAACATGGTCAGACAGGTCAAATAGATTATTAAATTGTTAAAATTGGACCACAAACATTTCAGCTTCTGACCAGTTCTGGCTAGTCAGTTTTGACCAGATCTAGTCCACCCAGAAACAACATTGGGCTACTGTATAAGGTCATAATTACATTTTCGTGATCCATATGTCTCAACAACTTGAGTTCTCTGTATGTTCTTTTGGCATGAATTAATGATTGAAATGGTCTGGAGAACTTCTTTATTGCCACCTTTTCTCCGAGCATTTTATCATCAGATGAACTACAATTGAAGTAATTAAAACCTAGAACATTGCCCTTGATGACCAATGTGAGGTGCAAGGAGGTTTTTGACTTTTTGTTAGGGCTGCTCCTGATTAATTATTTTTGTGTGTTTTGGCAATGGATTGTTCTAAACAATAATTTCAAAGCAACAAAACAGCCAGGCATGGCATGATACTTGGGTAACTTTCTTTCCTGATTGAACAAATTACAAGGAGTTATCGATATTATCAACTGACAAACGCAACTTTGTTTCACTACTACCATCAGCATTCTGTTTGCCCTTCAAATCAAAACATTAACACATGCCCCCTTTCTTGGAAGCAACACTAGGGAGTTTACACATGTGAGATGGTGATGTCAGGTACTATAGCTATCAATACAATGACATTACAATAATTCTATAGTCCTATAGTGCAAAAGAAATGAGTAATTGAAAGTCTAGCAGGGGTTTTAGACAAAGCCCAAGCTCTGTCGATAACAGCAAAATGCATATTTTCACGTCTCGTATAGTATGTTCAAGCCGTGACAGGTACTTTTTCTAGCAGAGTTGATCAAAATTGCTATGAAGGTTAAAAGTTCTGTTTTACTTGTTTGAAACTTATACGAAAGTTAATACAAAACAAGATTTCCATACATTTGTTTATACAACTGTTTTTACAGTTTTTTAGCCTCCGTCCTGATGTTGCTGTCATATAGTACATGCGTAATTAATCACTGTGGACATGTCTAGATTTATTCAATGTAATTAATCGATTGTTGATGACGATTACTCGATTATGATATGATCGATGGTTTTTGTCCTTGACTTCTGATCACAGGTAATTGATTTTAATATTCTGCCATGGACCATTAGCAGAATTACTCAGGAGCAATAGCATTCATATCAATACAGATAGGAACTTCAAACATTATGTAAGACTGAAAAGAATTCTGAATCAAAGAATGAAGTTAAGACTGTGTGTGCATAATATGGTATGCTCAACCAGTAATTATGCAAATGGTCAATAAAGGATGTGTGACAAACAGATTCTGAGCTACGAGACATTGACAATGAGATACCGAAATATGAACCTTAATGGGTGCAGTTCTATCATTTCCTGAGGATATTTAGAATCAGGGCTCTAGGCCAAAAAAGTTTTTGTGACCAATTAATAAAAGGAATGCTCATAAAGTGGCAGAATTAATTTTCCAGTAGAAGCCCAAATAGTTGCGTCACTACCAACGAAAAGCTTGTTATATTATTAGCACTGCGGCACTGCCAGTTCAATAATTATTTTCTCTGATATAACTGGCATGTGATATATTAAGCCAATTCTAAAGCATGGACTCCACTTCACAGTATTATAAATCTCCAATAGACACAGCCAGTTATCATTTATAAGCGTGGTTTAATACACTATCAAAGTTTCTGTGATCACAGTAGGAATTTTGCATCAGTAAATTCTAAGTTTTGAAGGATTCGTAAGAAATTGTTGTCTGAGCATATACTGACTTGATGTTAAACACTGAGTCATTTCCTTAAACAGTTCTTACAATATTTATGAACCAAAATTCGAACACAGATAATTGTAACATTTAATAGAAAGTATAAAATGTTTGAAAATACAAACAGGACATTGTAAGAATTCCTTTCAAGTCATCAATATTTACCCGTGTACCACGCAAATATAACCCAAATACGAGATATGTTAATTGTTAAAACTGTGAGCCAATTTGAGAATTTAAGTATAAATATACTTGTAGCAATTATATCTAAAGTCAAATTTTATCCTAAATATTATTAAGGTTGATACATACAATGTTTATACACGAACTACGGTAATTAGAAATTTCAGATTTCATACCAAACTAAACCATACGCTCCAGATCCAATGGACTGCAAATCCTGATAGCGCTCAGGCACTTCCCACGTTGCCTTGTTCGTCTCTGTACGATAAAAGCCATTTCCCATGGGCTCGATCATCTTGTAAATGAATAGACTGGGCGTTTTTGTATAAATTCTTGCAGTGAAAAATATATAAACTTCGCTTTCGAATCGACGAAACTGCAATTACTTACAGGAGGGGAAAACCCAGCTATTTTTTAATATCGCGACATTTATAACTGGAATTTTTTGGGAAACATTCCACTCCGTGCTTCCACTTGCAAAGATTTTAACTGCAAACTTCTACTTCTTGATAGCCTGTGTACAGCCCAGTGAGCCGACTCACAGCTAACCTGAGTATCAGGCCCTTATGTTTTCATTCGCCAGAATTGGAGGCGGCGAATGAAGGAGGGCCTGATACAATTCTTTACCGCGGCGCATGTAAAAAGCCAGTGAAGACAGATTAGAGATTTATGTCTAGCTGTTTATGAATGCTGACCCAAATCCTTACCCTGATCAGGACAAAACAGCGAGACATGAATCCATATCTCGTCTTCGTTCTTCTGCCTTCGTTCACAACGAAAACTTCGCAAATATTTTGGCAAAATTCGTTGTGAACTTCGTTCCGAACGAAGGCAGAAGGACAAAGACGGGATATAGTTTCATGTCTCGCTATTTTTTTCTGGGTCAGGGCAAGAATTATGGTCAGTATGCATAAACAGCGACACATGGGAAGACACGTTGAGCAACCACCAGTGACGTCCAACTCAGTATGCGCAAGATAATGTGCAGATGGCAAAAATTGGCAAGTACGCCTTCGTCTTCGTTGTCTTGCTCAAACTCTCTATTGACAATTTTCTGACGGGTCTCAATTTTCCGACCGGTCTCCCCCTCCGGCCACGGCGCCACTGCCGAGCCCACATTAAAAATTCACTTGCAAAAAACAGATTGTTTAACTTCATCTAACCCTCATTTAATACATATTGAAATAATTAGGGTTAGAAAAGGTATGTGTTTCAAGCTGTGTGCCACAAATAAGCGAACAAGATTTTAGAACACCGATGCCCAGCAAAGCATATATTCTACAGAATTTTTGCATTATTGGCAGCATGAAGCTATATAATCAAGGATTCCCTTTTTTATACAATATATTTTTTCAGGGGGGTCCCCAAAATTTTGCCAGGGCGCCCCAAAATTTTGCCAGTGGTGGCCGGGCCCTCCGGCCCCAGCCTTGGCTACGCCTCTGAATGGGAACTGGGATTTGCTTATTTTTTTGGGTGGGAAAATGGGATTTCATGCACTGGGACTGGGATTCATCAGCAAAAAAAAACAATAGAAAATGGGAATGGGATTATGATTTGAGCAGGACAGCCACTGAGATGATGGGATTTGTGCTCTGGGACAATGGGATTTAGTCAAAATTTGGGCTGGGAAATGGGAATACGACCCCCTCCCCCCCCCCCTTCAGGACCCTCTCACAAGGATCATGTTTTCTGAAAAAGAGGCAAAAAAACAGCCAAAAAGTAAGGCTATTATAGCCTTTACTTTTCGTCCATTTTAAGCCGATTTTTTCAATTTTTGAAAGAGGCAAAAAACAGCCATTGTCCTGACATTGAAGACAAGGTTCCTGACATTGAGGACCAGGTTTCTGACATTGAGGACCAGGTTTCTGATGCTGAGAACAAGGTTCCTGACATTGAAGACAAGGTGCCTGACGCTGAGGGCAAGGTGCCTGACGCTGATGACAAGGTTGTCTAAAATTTGGTAATGAGTGATTATGTAGAAATTATTATCGTTACCACCACTGAGTAAATCTAGTAGTGGAGTGGTAAACTCCTGGTGTTGCATGAGGTAGAACTATGGATCAATCCCGGGTGTGGGCAAAAACCATTTTAATGTCAGGCGTCTTTGTTAATTATTCCACCCGAGACGAGAAAGTGTCAAGTAGAATAAAAAAGGTGTTAAAGCAAGTGTAGGCGAGATGGTCTAGTCGTAAGGACAAAGTGTTGCAAGTGTGTGAAGCCAGGTTCGATTCCTGGTTGTGTCAAGATCATTTTAATCTCAGGCATCGTTGTTAATTAATTCCACCCGAGACGAGAATGAGTTAAGTAGAATAAAAAGGAGTTAAAGCAAGCGTAGGCGAGATAGTCTAGTGGTAAGGACTAAGTGTTGCAAGTGTGTGAAGCCAGGTTCGATTCCTGGTTGTATCCAAGTCATTTTGGGCCTCAACAAGTGTGTTAATTAATTATAGAGTCGAAGGGAAAAGGATTAAATAGAATAAAAAACCTAACCATTTCACCAAGAGTCCTGGTGGTCTAGTGGTACCTTCATCGCGTGAAATATCGTGTGGGGGGAGAATAGTAGACGCCGTTTGCGGCGCCGAATTTCCAGAGCTTAACACGCAGGAAGTGCTAACAAGAGCATAAAAAACCAACCCTTCTTTAAGGAAATTTAGTAATAAAAAGTAAATTTTTACTAATAAAAAGTGAAGTAAGACAAGTTAGTTACCAAGTTTACTTACTTTAGTTAGTAAATAAAAGTTGACTTACTAACTTTACTTACTGATTTGACTTGATTGACTTACTGACTAAATTTTACTGACTGGACTTTACTTATCTAAAAAAAAGATGGATCCGATGGACAAGTATTTACTTAACTAAAAAAAAAGTTGGATCCGATGGTTTACTTATCTAAAAAAAAGATGGATCCAATGGATAAGTGTTTAGCTATAACTAAATACTTATCCATCGGATCCATCGCATCCATCTTTTTTTTAACACTTATAAAAAAAAAGATGGATCCGATGGATCCAATGGATAAGTGTTTAGCTATAACTAAATACTTATCCATCGCATCCATCTTTTTTTTAATACTTATAAAAAAAAAAGATGGATCCAATGGATAAGTGTTTAGCTATAACTAAATACTTATCCATCGCATCCATCTTTTTTTTAATACTTATAAAAAAAAAGATGGATCCGATGGATCCAATGGATAAGTGTTTAGCTATAACTAAATACTTATCCATCGCATCCATCTTTTTTTTAATACTTATAAAAAAAAAGATGGATCCGATGGATCCAATGGATAAGTGTTTAGCTACAACTAAATACTTATCCATCGCATCCATCTTTTTTTTAATACTTATAAAAAAAAAGATGGATCCGATGGATCCAATGGATAAGTGTTTAGCTATAACTAAATACTTATCCATCGCATCCATCTTTTTTTTAATACTTATAAAAAAAAAGATGGATCCGATGGATCCAATGGATAAGTGTTTAGCTACAACTAAATACTTATCCATCGCATCCATCTTTTTTTTAATACTTATAAAAAAAAAGATGGATCCGATGGATCCAATGGATAAGTGTTTAGCTATAACTAAATACTTATCCATCGCATCCATCTTTTTTTTAATACTTATAAAAAAAAAAAGATGGATCCGATGGATCCAATGGATAAGTGTTTAGCTATAACTAAATACTTATCCATCGGATCCACCGCATCCATCTTTTTTTTTTAATACTTATAAAAAAAAAGATGCCTTAACTCATCTTTATTCTACTTCACTTAATAGTCAGTAGGGTCAATCAAGTTTAGATAAGTAAAGTCCA
>CACRXK020017229.1:0-10779 GCA_902702795.2 Paramuricea clavata
TATAACTTTCCTTTAATATTTGCAAGCAGTTTAGTAGGTTAGGGATGCAACAGCACTTTTCAAATTATTGAATTTTAACCAAATTTTATGTCTGGATAGGGATTTTACTATTAAAGATTTACAGTTTGTAATGATAGAGTTGGAGCAAGTTAAGCTGCAATGTGCCTCAGTTTGCCCTACTTTGTTATTTTAAGCTGTTTAATGCCAGAATTTTTTCTCGTCAAGGGGAAAGTATTGGACTTTGATTTTGGTATTTGAATGGGTTAACCAGTCCATCTGCATGTCTACCAGCTATCTTTGGTTAATTATCTCATTAGATGATTAAGCCACAATGCTCTTAGTGCACCTTTTTTGTTATTTCACTGTACTTCTGGACAATATTTCTCACCAATGGCCAGAAATGTACTTGACTTCATGTTGATTACTACCATTAATTAATTAACTACTGTACTAAATAGGACATTCAAGGTTGGAGATGTAATAGCAATAGAGGTTGCTATCATTGTAGCATTCAGGGGCGTCGCTGGCCTAAATTGTCAGGCATTTGGCAATTTATTGTATCGGCAATCAGGAAATTGTTTTCGTGGCCAGCATGATTTGAATTGGATAGGAATGGAAAGTTGCCCCTTCTCAGAGTAGGTATGTGTTGTTTTATAGTGTAAATAACAAGTTTTGATATTGCAATCAAACTGACAGGGTAGTTGTCATGACCATGGTAATAAAAATATTTCTATGGCTTGGCATTTACATTGGGCAATTTTTTATCATTCATCACAAAATTATACCTGCACCCTAGGTGGTTCCCTGCACGGGGTCATAACAGGGGGAAGCTGATGAAAATGAATTCTGGTATAATTTAGTGGCTGATCACTATCATTTAATATTTTTGTGAATAGAACATTTCTTTAAAAAAGTATATGAATTTATTAAAAATATTTATATGGTTTCCCAATCTGGAATTCATACTTGGATGAAAGGTTTATGATGTTTTCTTGGACAGAATCCAATTAATACAACCTCGTACAGAGTGCAGGGCTTCTTTGAATTACTGTGTGGACAAGATTAATAAAGGGATTGCCAATTTGGCATATTGTACTACTCAATAAATTTAAATTATTAAATACTTTCTGCTACAGTTAGCTGTAATATTATACTGTATATTATTGTGTTTCATATGACGTCATAAATTTGACGGGGGGTCAACTCTAAATCGAGACACAGTCATCAGAGTGAATTAATTTTTCACTGTATGTGTTGGCCTTGTGTTTGGTGGCAAATACATGCAATTTCATATCATTTACTCACTCCAGTACAGCATAAGCATCAATACATTTTAGGTTGACCCCACGTCAGAACGTGAAAAATGCCTAGTGAAACCCAAGAATTCATTGTATGTATTAGGTGTATGCAGACTGGAATACAAGTTAATATCACTGCCTACGAAATTGTGGTTTATTTAGAGAATAAAGGTTTTTTGAACACTTCTATAAATAAATTATAACAAAAGATTCATATGCATGTACCCATATAGGGAAAGGTTACATGCTACAAGTTAAAATGAGTATTACATACTCCTGCACTTGAAAAGTTTACAGTACAGTATATACATTAAATAATAAAATATAAATCCCAAGATTGGATTTATTGAAACTAGTCATTAGCTAGTTCTTCGCAATTAAATAACACAAAGACAAATTAATAAAAGTTATTAACCATTTCTGACACAAATAGTATTTGCAAAATATAGCACATATTTGATATTATAGTCAAATAATACAGACTGTGTACTGACAGTACTGTATACTATGTATAGATTAAAACTACAGAAAACCTGTACAACACAAATATGAGTAAAGTTTTCACGCTCCATTTAACTGTTGTGATATTATACGCATTAAGTATACGTTTCTTCGCATTTCCTTTGTAGTATTAGTATACAGCACAGCTCTGAAACACCAAAACAATATTCGTACACTCCTAAACGGCCGCCATGTTGTATGTAAAAATATACGGTTAAAAACTAGGAGTTACTATCGCAAGGAAAATGCTGCCGATATGTACATGTAGGATGTGCCACAAAAAGAGCGTTTTTCACTGTATGTATGATTTATTGTCTTACACATCGTCGTTCCTCAGTTACCTTCGTACAATTATATCTTACATCTAATCTTATGAAAAGTATATTTTAATATACTTATTAGTGCGACTTTGATAGTTGACACATAATATAAATGATAAAATGTGAATATTATTGAATGATTTTGTCACTCGTACAACTTTTAATTTGGCTATTCAAACAATTGATTTAAAATAGTTGAATTTATACTTACTGGGATGTTATTGCTTATTGGGATGTTGAAATTATGTTTGCTTTAAATACATTTAATTGATATTCCATAAATTCATTTTGTATGATTTCATTGATCTTGACATTGTTCAAAATCATTTTGTATTGTATTGAAACTGTATGTCTATGACCTATGTTATGTACTATATTAACCCATTAAGTCGCATTGCACCCTGATGCACCCTACTTTGAACAGTATTTTACTCTGTCTAACGCCAGACGATTTTACTCGTCAAGGGGAGAGCGCTGGCGCTTAATGGGTTAACACGCCCAAAATCTGTACTAAAACTGCTAATTCTGTTTTGTGATTGGCACAGTTTAATCAAAGAATCCTCCCGTTGAACCAGAGCCTTCACGATATTTCAATTTATTATTAACTGAAGGCTCTGGAATCCAGGATAGCTTGCCATTGAATACAGTGCAATGCTTATATTTCTGAATGAATAAGATCATACTCAGAACAGTCAGAACTGCAAAACTATATTGTTAGAAAGAAGTTGAAGTTGTGAGCATTATTGTGGTAACACAGCCATATGTATATATCAATGTATGTCAGTAGAATCATGTTTATAGGCTTTATATATAACTAAGGCAGTCTTATACAAGTCATATCTTCTACAAAAGTCAGTTGATATGCTATATTACATGTAATTGCTGATAAGTCCATATATGCAGACAACAATCCACACTGGATAGCTCTAGGAATCTTGTTAAGCCTGATTTAACAACATCCCGCGTTTGTTTTTAAACTATAAACATCTAGAAATAGAACGTACCGAACACTATTATATACTCACCGCCTTTGGCTTTGCACATAATAATAATAACGTGACATAACAAACAAATAAACTAAAAGTTCGTTTGCTTCTTGTATCAGCATAAAGGCATTAATCATTACTGTCGATTTGGTCGGGAATAGATCAGTGATTCAGTGGGTATTATAATTGCCGATATATTCTTGAAATCATATTGTTTCATGCCTCTACTCTAGGCTCTATATCGAAGTTTAATACACTAAAGTGACTAAACAAGTATAAACAGCAGATTTAAATATAAATGCCTTCATGTATTATAAAATATATCACCAGACAGGTAGACAGGGCACACGGCACGACTACATCACTATACGAGAACGAAATAAAGCCATCCTTACCTGAATTATTCAAAATATTGTCGATCATTCTTGCGCCAGAGACACAAAATAACACCGTGCTTTATTTACCCATTCATCTTCACAAATATTACTCGGAATTTTTATGGAAATTCGCATTATTTTATGATTTTATATTTCTGTCCGTTTATAACAGTCGCCATGTTGTGAACAAACCCCCCCGGGAACAAAAAAATAATATCAAAACAGCTAGTTTTGGCCCGTCCGTGGATGACAGAATGACATAAATCGAGATTGTAGCGGCTATAAACTCGGCGGTCACGTGGTAAGCACACCACGTGTAGAGATTAGTGTGCTGCCGAGCTACGCTCGGCAGCAATTAATTTTTGCAAAATTGCAACATTCCATTGTATACCAGCAACCAATCATATTCATTTCTGAGATGGATTATCCCAGAGCCTTCGTTTCCTTCCCAAGGATCGCAGGCTCGGGGAACGAGATTGGATCTCAATCCATTTAGACTTTGCTCTGACGAACCTACTTACAATGCAGCCGAAGATATACTGTTGAAAAATACACGTCTGGTGATCCCAAAAATACTTCAAGAAAGAGCAACAAAATTAGGCCAATCGAGCATCAGCCAATCGAGAAAACCAAAAGCCTGTTCGGTGAAAGATCTGCTACCCGAAGATGCTGAAACAAGTGAAAGAGATGCATCGCTTGTCATTCTTAGCAGGAAATAGTAATAACCCTGAGCCAATGCAAATAATGCAGTTGGAAGACAAACCATGGTCCAGTGTAGCAATTGACTTATATGGCCCAGTTACACGCTTAGAGAGCCTGCTCGCAGGCTAACATGCTTGTGGTTATTGACACTTTCTCGAATTTCCCAGAGGTCAAAATAGTTCAACTCAACCCATAGTTACAACCGAAGCAAGAAATATTTCTTACTTTGAGAAGGTATTTAGCCTTTCTCACGATGACGAATATCCCGCGCCATTTTTGGGTGGCATCCAATTCTCGTTAACCAATGCAGAAAACAATGTGAAAAGCAATTTTTCAAAATAAACTAACCATTTACAAATCAAATTTACCATCATTTGTCCAAAAAATTATAAAAAGTCGCTGTTATGTGGACTTATCTCGCAGACTTCGGCTGAAATGCCACCCAAACATGGCGGCGTGAGAAAGGCTAATTGAGGAAGGCGAGAATGAGTGGGATTGATAGTTGGGCAGATAGAGGATCAAAACTGAATGAAAACTCATCATATCGGGGACAATTCCATTTTGCTTCCATCTTGTGTCTTTAAGGTTGGTAACGGTACATTTCTGTATGTTGGCGGCGCTCAAATTTCTTGTGGGCTCCTGCCTCTTCGATTTCCCTATTAATTAAGCTCCTATATTGTTAAAAACGTTAAATTTCAGGTTCATTTATAAAAAACATAACTTGCAGCATTATAAAGCTTACAAAAACTACATATAAGACATACCTTGATTTTTCAAGTTCTTGAGTTATGTATGAGCAGTTTGAAAACGTGTTTTCAGACTAGTGCCCAGGATTTGTGTGCGTTTTTGGCCTAACTTTTTCACTCTTTGGAACAGAAAAACTCGAACACCGTTTGAAAAGTTATTTTTTCTGTAAATGAACGTGAAATTTCACGTTTTAACAATATAGGAGTTTAATTAATAGGAAAATCGAAGAAAAACGTGTCGGCAGGAGCCGACAAGACATTTGAACGACGCCAACATACAGAAATGCACTTAATAGCCTTTTCTTTAAGGCAGTAAAGGCACAAGATAAAGGCACAAGATGAAGGCAAAATAGAATTGTCCCCTGGTCGGGTGAGTTTTCCCCTCCTATATCTTTCTGACTAGGAGGAGATAGCCGGGAATAGAACAACTACTAAAGCAAGAGCCAAGTTTTAATTAAGAAGATCAACGATAATTAGCTGGGAGACCAGTAACACGATATCAGCACCAGACTTGACTGTAGAAACTGTTGAACTATATAACACTAAAGAAAGGACATTTCAATACATGATTGACATCCGGTTTTAAAAAATAGAGGGGGAGCAACGTATAGTATTTACATGATGCAATAAGTTAATAATTATTAAGCATGGAATACACTTTATAATAAACTATCGTTCAGTCTATATTCTAGACAGTGCCTCTTTATGCAGTGCGTTTAACTGGTCTAGCTCTGAAAAATATATATATATATATATATATATATATATATATATATATATATATATATATATATATATATATATATATATATATATATATATATATATATATAGCTCAGGGCGTTACATCAATTTTATTTTACGCTCAAAAGAACGTTTTGTTGTTCTCCAGTAAACTGTTACTCACATGACTCACTCCCACTCATAAATCCTTTGCTTTGACAAGAAACGTGCGACCGGTACCTTTGTTTAAGATAGCATAGTTCCTGACCTTTGGCTTCCGCTATGGCAATGCTTCCCACGTTGGATTATGGCTGGATAGTCATCAATATGTGGCACTTTTAAAAGTACAAATCTTTTAACAATCTAAGAAACATAAATTACACAATCGATGTCTCAGAATCTCATTTAACGCAAACAACCATGGTAATGTAATGTAATGTAATGTAATGTAATGTAATGATTTATTTAGAGTCGTATACACAGGATGCGGTTACCCAATCATCCGAGCCGGAGGCTCATGTAAAAAGTGCACGACATACTATAATACTATAATACTATAAATACATATCTACATTATGGATATTAATTAAGTTATTAAAAGGTAAACGAGACTAATAAGATACAAATCTAGGAAATTATATACAAGATTGGCACTGACATCCTATAAATTCGCAATGTTTTAGATGTAACTTAAATTCTGCTAATGTCGATGCAGATTTTGCAGGGAACGGTAAATTGTTCCATACATGCCCTACAATATAGCTATAGGAATTATGCAAGTAACGGCTATTGTTTCTATCCTGTTCAACATTAAGACCATTATGTCTCAGGTTATAGGTAGATTTACGTCTTTTAAAAAAGTCAGATATATATACAGGACCTTCATTTCTAAAACTCTTGAAGAATAAAATTAAAGATTGTTCAAGTCTCCTACGTTGGGGTGATCGCATTGATGCTAGTTCTAAAAGTTCGTCATAGGTGATATTGTTACCCAAGTTCATTACAGTTCTTAGACCGTAGCAATTGGCTTTCTCAAGTTTCTTGCACAATGTTTTGTTCACTCCAATAAGTAGTTGAGAACAGTATTCCATATTAGGTAAAACATACGCTTTGTACAAACTTGTTATAATATTTATCGGAACCATTCTCTTAAGGCGTCGTAGGGCAGCAATCATTCCATAGGATTTCTTTAATATCTCGTCAATATGCTGCTTGAAATCTAAATTTCTGTCCAGTGTCACTCCAAGTGTTCTCAAAGATTCGTGAATTTCTAATGGCTGGTTGTCAATTTTAAGGTTGTACGAATAGTCAGATTTCCCTAAGATCATTGCTTTTGTTTTGCCATTGTTGATTTGTAAGAAGTTTTCTTTGAACCAATAGGATAATTTCTGTAGATCACGGTTAAGCGAGTACTCTAGTATGGCAGGACATGTATCAGATGAGTACTGGGTGGTGTCATCTGCATAAAGACGGAGTGATGTGTTGTCGACATACCAGTTAAGATCATTGATGAAAACATTAAATAGTAAGGGTCCCAATAAGCTTCCTTGAGGGACACCACATTTTAAGGTCAGCCAATCTGAGAAGACTCCATTACATTTCACCCTCTGGCTTCGTTTAAATAAATAAGATTTCATTAACATCAACGCATTGTCCTGCAGACCGTAAGCCTTTAGCTTTGCAATCAACAAATTGTGGCATATGGAGTCAAATGCTTTCGACAAATCGATTGCTACAACTCCCACATCCTTCTTTTGATCAAGAGCTTTCTAAAGTCGCCTGTCAGCTTAATAAGTGCCGTTGCACACGAATGACCACGAAGAAAACCCGACATGTTATTTGAAAAGATTGGAGAGAAATGTTTGTATAACTGATCGGATTTAATTTTCTCAAAAAGCTTTGGAATGCATGATAAGATGGTGATCGGTCTATAATTTGTTTTAATGACGGCGTCATCTTTTTTGTGAACAGGGGTGACATCTCCTTGTTTCCATGCAGTCGGCCAGGTACTTTTGTCAATACAATAATTAAATAAATTAGTGAGTGGCAAAGCAATTGCAGGAGCTGAGGCTTTAAGTAACTTTGGTTGATAACCGTCAGGCCCACTAGCTTTCTTTTCATTTAAGTTTAACAAAAGGTTGCTAACGAGCTCCATGTTTATTTGCTGGAATGAGAAATACAAATCATGACATTGTTCCTTGATTGCCCGTACACTAATATGATTCTCAAAATCTTGTTCAGTCAAGTTTAAGATTGTTTCTTCAACAGACGGGGTCGTAAAATAGTTATTGAATACTGAGCTAGGATCTGTAATCATTAACCCATTCTCAATAAGTTGTATTGTCGTTCCGTCATTATTGTCCATGTCCTATGCATAGCGTCCTATTCTAAAGTACGGTCACGGGTAAAGAAATTTAGTTTATAACTCTTTGTACATATTATATGAAATTGTTGGCCACTTACCTGTCATTGGCATTGACATTTGAAACTTCAAACATCGTCATGTTGTTTTATGTAAGTATCTATGTACACTAAAACTGCAGGCATTAACGTTCAATTAATTCAACATCATTAGTCATTACTAGTAGTATATATACGGTATATACAGATTTACTATATTTATATGAAAACGTTTCTTATATTCAATAACTCTGTTATAGTAATTAAGAAAGATTATAGCTTTCATGACTGTTTTAATTTGAAAAGGTATAGATAAAATATTTTCGTCTCTAACACATTTGACCTAAAAATATGATACAAAGAAAACTTTAAAGTTGCTCCACGTGTATGCTCAATTATCATGATGCACTGTAAGAATTATTTTTGCGTGATAATATTATATTATCACGCAAAAATAATTCTTACAGTGCATGATGATAATTGAGTATACACGTGCATGGAGCAACTTTAAAGTTTTCTTTGTATCATATTTTTAGGTCAAATGTGTTAGAGACGTATCAATTATCTTCATATAGAAAGAGAAAATTAATCAATTATCTTGTAAAGCAAAAAAAAACATATAAAAAGGGCATAGTGTAAATATCGAATAATTATAATCCGGAAGGGTGCAGCCACTTCTGCAGAATATGAATGAATAATGAGATTAATAGAAATATGATAGACGAGGAGACGTTATGGAATGTAACTTACTTGCCAAAATTTTAACTTGATTCGATATTTCAAGATGCATATTTTGTCGGCTAATTAAGTTGCTTTCCCACTCCTACAGTAAAGTGAACAAAATAGTGCGCTTAAACTGTCTCTTATGGTATGTTGGTTGTATGATTTTAAAAACAATGCTAAAATAAATTAAAACTATAGTTTTTGGATAAAGTGAGACAACGAACGTAGAGCCAGAGATAAAATTTATGTACAAGTCTTGTACATAAATTTCACTTCTGGCTCTACGTGCATCCATCACTCAGAATGCATGAATCACTTATGTATCACGACAGTGTATGTTAACCAATATACCTCGCAATATGATATTAACTGTCGGCATTACAACACTCGAACATCGTGTCAAAGGTCGGAACTGAAGAATTCTCAAAACTTGATATTTCTTCTTTATATTTTAAAAGTGTTTCCTTTAAACCCACGAACACGGCCGACACTATAGGCAGCGCTTATAAAACCTCGGGTCGTGTTTCCATATTTCGTATTTCCACAGCATGACGTCACAACGTTGAATATGACTTTTCCATATCAACATTATGATGTCATAACGTTGAATATGATTTTTTCCATATAAACAGTATGACGTCACTTCGTTGAATATTATGTCAAAACTTCATATTTGCTCAACTATTGAGTTGATGTGGCAGTTCAAATAAATAATAATTATAATATGTAGTTATTATCATTGTTATTATGGCGTCATCTTCTTACCGTTGATTTTCCCGCCTTTGCGGTCATTTAATAAACTCAAGATTTTGTTTCGGGTGTTGCCAGATAAGGAAGTTGTTATGAAAGAGAACACTTCAGTTACTGTAAATCTCTTTTACGATATCATGTCTAGTTCCTTGTTCGTGCTTTGTCGTAGCTTCTCGCAACTGACGATATCATACATGATGCGGAAGCTTGAATTGTTTGAGATATTCTTATGTACTTTCTTTTTTTCATTTTTCCTACGCGTGGGTATACATGTAGTTTAATTTCACCACTGTGATTCCGGTCACTTATGTCTCATACAGCGAGATACCGCTGATGTATATGCAGTATATTGAATAAGTCACGGTTATGACAGGATGGAATTGCGTTATATTCCAAGCGAAAGAAAACCAGTTTAAAACTAAATGTAGTTCCGAGGTCAGGATAACGTCGATAACAGTTTAGTTGGTTTCTACAATGGCAATGCTTTCCTTTTCTATTGACTTTTACAAAAGGCATCCTACTGGCACTATATATGTGAGGTGTCTTGGTATGTCTCTCCAAGGCATATACTGGGGGGGGGGGGGCATTTGGCCCCGCAGGCCCCACTATAGTTAATGGCTCAGATACTACCTTACCCTGAGTGACCAAAATCGTACTCTGGGGAACCCACACTGTGTCTAATCTTGCATGCATGGTTTTGGCCAGGGCGCTTATATAAGCGCCCTGGTATTGGCCGCCAACAGTAAAACGTTTAAAATATGCACTGTGTCTCTCCTCCGCAGAGGTTTTTAAAATAAATTGAATGAGCCATTGTGCAGCTAGATGGTCACCATTGACCCGGAACAATCCAAATGTTCGTGGGGGTTGATTTGGCCATGTCCATGTCCCGATGACTGTGATAATAAACTGTTGGTTGTGCAAGTGCAGGTGCGTGTTGAGCAACCATTAAAGTAAGTTAACCGCGCTCTGAAATTAACAAAGAATATCGGATGCGATTTATTTATAAATTTATATTGATTTATAAAAACTTTGCCGTTTACAAAATTTACACTAGTACAGAACGGTACAGGTTTTCTGTCTTTGTATGATATTTTTAGACTAACTTTGCTGGAAACATATCGTCAAAATTGCTTGAAATTTATCAATTATCTCTTAAAAGCGGAAAACTATGCGGAAAATGAAAGTTTGTAAATGATATCTAGTGTTGAACAATTATAATCAGCCGGAAGGGTGCAGCCACCCACGCCGATCAG
>CACRXK020017230.1:0-10778 GCA_902702795.2 Paramuricea clavata
AATTAAGATGATATTCATAACAAATATATTAAAATTATAAGAATCTAGAATCTTAAACTGCAGACAGTTCCCAGTGGTCACTTTTATCATTCATTAAAATGTAAATTAATGTTTCTTGTTATTATAAAATTAAAATATAAAGAATATTTATTCCGTAGCCACGTTGAAATACGTGTATTTTGATTTCAAATCTAATGAAATGGTGCGTAGAATACACTGAATCTTGTTTAGTGATGATCAAATTGAAATAAAAACATAAGATTCCCAGTGTTCGCGTGCAGAAAATATATTCGTTGGCTTTGTGGTCCCAGAAAATAAAATATTTTATGCAGCGCTGGCATTCACCCCCTGCAACATTAAATTTAAATTTCAGTTAACCTAAGTACTCTGTGTCTCTGACGAGCTAGTTCAAATTTTGACGAGAGTGGATGAGATTTTCTGCTCGTTTGACTGGTACGCATAGAATAGCAAGTCTATACTCCCATATACTGTACAACTCTTGCTCTCGTTTGACCGGGACATGAAAGTTGACGAAATTCTCATGCACACTCTTGCTTGCTAAGGGCGAGGCCTCGAAGACCTGTTCATATGAGCCTGGCTGCTGAGACGCTCGCCTGAGTAGGATGAATTATTTCTGTATTTATATGACTGTTTTTACCCAACATCGCCATGGTGGGATGCTTTACTAATGTGTGTTTAGGTCTTTTAAAGCGATATGTCAATAACTTTGTCTTATTGGAAAGAACTTTTAAAGTTATATATGAAGACCCTTTACAACTTTTTGGTACCTTGCTATAGGTTTTCGAAATATTTTGACCAAAAACAGTGTGCAGACGGCCACCTTGGTCACAGAATAGGAAGTTATACCAGAAGCGTAACTCTAGTCGTTTTTCTTATTGTTTGACGTCCACGAAAATTTTAACTCGCTCACGCCAATCCACGCCATCCTGGCTAGTACAGCCGGAAGTTTTTATCAGGTTTTCGTAGGTACAAAGTGCCGGTTGTACTAGCCAGGATGGCGTGATTGATGACGAATCGCTTGTAAAAACGTGGACAAATACTTGCTTGAGTTACGCTTCTGCTATACCTTCCTATTCTGTACCTTGGTATTATAATAGACGGTTTTAGATAACAAGACGCTGACGTCAAGAGGACGTGAAAATGACGTATGCACCTCGCGTTCACTTCCGGGTTTTAATCTGGGACGGCTTGTTTGTCTTTTTCGAAGCAAATTTTTGTTTTCTTGTTACCTGTTCATTCCTGTATTGTTTTCAATCAGTTGTCAAGATATGTGCAAGAAAAAGTTATATAATACTGGCCAGGTGTTTCCTGACGAATTAGTATGAACATTCAATAAGTTTTTTTTAGAAAAAACCGTATATTTCTGTAGTTTGAAAAGTGAACTTTGTTGCATCATTACAACACAGGTATTATTTACGAGCTAATAAATACAGGTATTATTTATGAGCTAAATGCTTTATTGTAGCCTATTCAATAAAGTTTGTCAACTGCTCAGTATAAATATAGCATCAGTGTTTATATTGGTAAAATTTAATACTTTTTCATTTTTTTTTCATGTCCTACTTTTTGCACTGTTGTGACAGAGCAACTAAAATTGATTGAGTTTTTAACGCTTTTAAGTGCTTTTATTTTTCTATTTTCCTACGTTTTCCTGATTTTAAACAGTTGTTACTATTCATTGATGTGATTTACCCAATAGATTTGGGAGTCGAAATAAAATTGAAAAAATGCCGGATAAAATTTGAAAATTTCCGATCAAATTTCATTTTCATTTTGGACGAACTTTTTTCTAGACCATTTTTAGACCATATATGGCAATTTCCATTAACACAGCTGGGCCCTCCTCCCACCTCAATCTTTCCACTTCATCAAAGGCGGCGCCGGAGGAGGTGTGGGAGGAGGGGGCAGCTGTGTTAATGGAAATTGCCATATATGGTCTAAAAATGGTCTGGAAAAAAGTTCGTCCAAAATGAAATTTGATTGGAAATTTTCAACTTTTATCGGGCATTTTTTCAATTTTATTGCAAATTATTGATTAACTGATTAAAAAGTGATAATTGTAAATACATTTTGGGAAATTAAGCAAAACATTGAGCAAACTGAACGAGAAACAATACGTTAAGAAAAAAATAAGGAAAAATATTATGTCCGGAAATTGTTTTACCTCTATCCCCCCCCCACGACTATTCCCCACTACCCCCCCCCCCCCATACTCTGTCAAACACCAATGTCCGGTTGTGAGGAACATTACACCGTTACACAGTTGAACCATGCACATAAATCCGCAAACAAGCATGTGTTTTCTCTCTTAGTCTTTCTAACCAGGAACTCTACGCGCGTGATAAACTTTCAGCGATCATAAAAAATTGCAATGACAAAACATGGTCTCGTCTCAAAAAATCGATTGTAAGACGATTTCTTCAATTACGCCAGATTCATGCGTGAAAACATCCTATAGGCTAAGTTTTATAAAGCACAAAGCCACAATAACTAGTTGACTGATCTATTAATGCTAATCTAACTGTATGCCTCGTTCTCAAAATAACGACTTGACTGCGTATCCGCGCGCGTATCCACTAAAAAATAGAGCTACTTCACCTTTAACACTATGATAATTTAATATGTTAATGCTAAGCCACTGTATGCCTCGTAGCTACAGTACCTTTACCACCATGGGATTTTAATTTATCAATCGATTTATTATTAATCTATTGAGAATAAATATAGATGTATTACTCATCGTATCCATGATGTTTGAAAGACACAGCTTAAAAAATGGACGGGTATTCTGCAATCACTCCGAAAGATATTGCAATGCTTGTTCAGAATTATGGAATCAAAAACAATAAAACTTACAAAGAGTTTACAAAAGCAAAGAAGAGAGTTGCAAAAAAGAGTTACAAAAGCGAGAAAAGCAAGTGGGAATGGCGAATATAACTTAATAAAATATGTCAGATGTCATCATCACACAAGATATGAAGCCGCAATGTGTCCTGCTCAGATTTTGACATCTCAACCAAACCAAGCAATATTATTTTGAAATCACCATTATTGCGCGCGCAAGACACACTGGCAAGCGCATCTAATAAGAAGAGTATCCGCTGAATGTTTTGTTTAAGGGCGCGGGCAATTATGCGTCGATTCGACTGTCAATGAGGAGTCCGACTGTCTACGGAAAAAATATATTTGCAACGCCGCCCCTGCACCTCATCCCTTCCCCCTACCATGGATAATAAAATAAATGGATAGGAAACTAGCTGACGTGATCTAATGTTTTCAATGGGCTGATGGCGTGGTTGGATGTTGAAACCTAGTTGCAAACCAAATAAAAAAAAACGGCATGTTTAGCAATTATGCAGCTAAACATTTTAGTCAAAGAGCAAATGAATATAACTACGCCATTCTACGATGAAATCTCTAAGTATTCCCAGTCAATTTTAGCAAATATTCCAAGCACTAAACAGTAAAAAAATTAATCACAAATTTCGTTAAAATTGGGGACGCCAATTTCGTAGCTACAAGTGTAAAAAAATACAAAACAAAGACGAAAAACATTTACCTTGAATACTTTGTCGTGGCTTAGGCATGTTTTTAAAACAATTAGACCAGTTGATGCTTCAATATTTACTTTTTTAAAGCGGAATGTATAGCGAAACAACAAAAATGCTGAGAACTTTGCAATACGCGTGACGTCACAGATTGCAACTAGGTTGTTTTTGCTTACGTCAGCTAGAGTCCTATCCATTTATTTTATTATCCATGCCCCTACTTACGTTCACAATGATGATGCTTCCATCCAGCCACACATTTACATTTGTCATTGCTTTTACATGTGCCTCCATTTTGACAAGGTTCATCATCAGAGCAGTCGTTTCCTCCTCCTGGTGCTGTAAAAGTTTTATTTATTTTATTTTAACAAATTTATTCGGATCAAATTATTACAATATACGTTCACTATATGCAGACTGAAGAAAACAACCAACTATACAAATAATTGGATAGCGATACTATACAGATATATATTTAGCAGGTGATCCTCGTACCCAGGCGCAAATAACTAAAAATAGGCACACTACATTGTTTTTATATAGATCAGTGGCTAAGCTGAGCGAGCGCGCGGGGGTGCTTTGGGAGGACGCAACCGGAAAGGGAAGCTTCGTTTCCCGCGTCCTCCCCAAGCACCCGGCGCGCTCGCTCAGCTTAGCCACTGATCTACTGTATATAAAAACACTGTAGTGTGCCTATTTTTAGTTATTTGCGCCTGGGGGGGGTAGGCCACAGGGTGAGATAAATCGCGTACTTACAGTCTGGTAAGAGGGGAGGTGTGGGGAGATCGTTTTGCACCTCCCCTGAGATTGTTTTGCACCTCCCCCTGAAAAGTGATGCACCTCCCCCTGAAAAGTGATGCACCTCCCCCTGAAAAAAGATGCACCTCCCCCTGAAAAGAGATGCACCTCCCCCTGAAAAGTGATGCACCTCCCCTTGGGCGAGTTTCAATGATTGATCAAAGTGAATATTTGATGGTTGCTTAGGGTCTACACTTCGTAAGAAAGTTTTTTTCTGTAAAATTGAAACAGTGATAGCCATTCATCTCTGTGTCAAATACCCTTTTAATTGCAATGTTTTGAAAGAAACGTTGTAGCAATTGTAATGAAGGGCAACATTGGACAAGTCAACAGTCATAATTCATTAATTACACTGATACTGCATATGTACACAACTGTGCATGCATACGTCACGTCGTTGACTTTGGCCTGTTCTACAGTAAGCCCTAACTTTTCATGGGAGTCATAAGCTAGACCGCTGTACCTCCCCCAATTTTTTTTCCACCTCCCCCACTATTTCCACCAAAATACAACCTTGCCAGCACTATTATAGCCACTCCAAATTAGACTTTAGTTAAAGCTGTGTGGTTTTCCCAAAATATTTGATATCTTGTTTACATTAGGACTGTTCGGTATACCGATATACCGAAAATATTGGTATTAAATCAATATCGGTATTTATAATATAGCATTTGTAAATTCCGAACGCTGATTGGCTAAGAGCCGTGTTGATATAACTCCATGTCAACACGGGAAATTTTCCGCCGCTTGTAAACACAGAAATTTTTCTTATTCTTCGGGCTTTTGACATTGCTATATTATAAAACAAATATAAAACATTTTTTCCGTATTGATATATAGTTATATCAACACTCGCGGAAGTTGGGAAAACTCGAAATTGTATGAAAACACTCCGCCCTTCGGGCGTCGTGTTTCCACACAATTTCTCGTTTTCCCAATTTCCACTCGTGTTGATATAACTGTATATCAACATGGAAAATGTTTTATATTTGTTAAATCGATACCGGATATTCAACCATACCGATATACCGAAATTTCCGATACACCGGAATTTTTCGGTATATCGTGTTAAACTTACCAACTATATGGCGAAACCATAACCTTTATTTTACTACTGAATGGCAATTCATAGAACTTTCTATTGCAATGATTTAGAATTTCCACTTCATGAGATTTTACACTGAGTACGTGTCGTTCGAAACATGTTCGAAACAGCTTCGAAATTATCGTTGGTGGGTGGGTACTGGTGATAACGTTGATTCGACATATGCGTAGCAACATGAATATGGACGTGTCCCCTAAGATATTGAAGTATTTTACTAACAGTAAACCGACCCACAATCAGTGAACAGAAAACACTCGTTCCCGTTTGTCTTTTGTGTGTAGACCATTGTTTGCCGCAGGGAAACATGTAGAAATTTAGGGTAAACATGCCAACATCAGCAAAAATTGGTAAACAAAATGGCGATCGATACTTGTACCTGTAAACCGGAACCCAGGTATCTCTTTCAATTTGGAAAATTATATTAAATGCTTAAGACAAGAGATTATCCAGTTCAATTAATCAATTCATTGCATTTTGTTAACACTTAAAGCACAGCTAATGTCTAAAAGCTGTGTGAATAATGTTTAAGTCCTGTTAAATTAATTTGACCACCGTGTTTTCAAAGAAATTATTTCCCCCTTTAATAGTATACTATAGGATCCAAGAAAAGCTTGAATCATTTCCAGGTCTGCCCTACGGTATCGTTTTTAATAACTTCTCAAAACGCAGTTAATTAAGAATGGGCGAATGGCGCTTGACCGCGTGGTCAATTTTTTGGAAGACATGGAAGCTTTACCTTGGGTATTTTTCAATCATCATCTTGATTACTTGATATCTTCAAAATACTATCGGTTTGGCTTTTTTGGCGAAACAGAATATATTTTTGAACAGGAAGACTCCTCAAAGACGAGTCATAGAAAAACTTTAAAACTTTCAGGAGAAACACGGTCTGATATTATGCCAAAACAGCTTTTCAATTTTTGAATCAACTTTTAAAACGACTAAAACAAATTAATATTACCGCCATTTTACTAATTACGAGTCCACAGTCGTTTTCCAAATGCTTTTCAGCATTCGTTGATCATTCTTACTTTATGTAATTTTACTTTTAAGGACCCCACGCGAGAACCACGAACAATTTTAGCATGCATCAAATTTTTCCTGCAGTATTTGCAGTAAGTCCAGTAAGGGAACTGTTTTATTTTTTATCTTTTAAAAGACATTGAATTCCTATTGGAATAGCTAACTTTTAATACTGTGTGTTATTATTTTAATATTTTTCACCTAAGATCCTTTATCGCTGCCTTAGCCTACATAATTTGGAAACAAAAATTCTCGTTTTTCGTAAAGGTTTTCAGTACTTACTCTGTCTAAAGCAACATGTCAAGACGAGCAAAAACAACAACACGTCAGATGCCAAACATCCACCCATGTTGTTTCTGTGTTCTACAAGTGAAAAAAAAACACGACAGTAATAAAGAGGTTCTGGTGCCACAGTACAGACCATTATTTTTCGGAAGGGGGAAGGGGTGTCCTTCAAAATGTTGTTTGCAAAAAGAAAGAAAGCCCAAATAAAGCGACGGCTTCGAGTCCTTCAAGATATCGAGAATTATCCGACCAGTTTTGACCAATCACGAACGCCGAAATAGTCTTTGAATATATGTATAATAATACGTAGGCAATTCCAGCAGTTTAGTTTATGCGTGCAGGGGACGATGGGAAGTAAGGTATCACATTGCTGATTATGCTGAAAAAATAAAAATGGTGGCCGTGTAAACACGGAGTGATAGCTTATACTTGTAAATATTGAAATATTTCGGTTGTTTCGGTAGTTTTTATTGGAAGGCATAAACTAAAAGCTGAAATTGCTTATTGTACTGCTTATCTTACTCTTGGTACTTTTTAGTTCAGTCTTCAGGTGGCTTGGAAATTTTGACAAGCACTTGCGTGGATATTTTAAGCAGGGGCGTAGGAACGGGGGGGCATAGAAGGCACGTGCCCTACCCCCAAATTTTTTCAAAAGACTAAAAAAGCCCTTTTTTGTGATGAAAACTTCCCTTTTTGTACAAGCTAATGTCGTTGTAAATACTAAATTAACATCAAAGGTGCGCTTTTTGTTTGGACATTTTGATGTTTTTAGAAAATATTTGGTCAATAACGCCCAATTTCGGTATAGTATGACAAGAAAATTTTTGTCCCCCCCCCCGTCGTCAACATTTCTGGGAAGGTGCCCTTTTCAATATCCAAAAGTGCCCCTGGAAGTCAGTGCCCCCCCCCCCCTTCCCAATCTGTTGACGCTCCCACGCCCCTGATTTTAAGTACCAAATGTCAATTTAACACAAACAAAACATAATTTAAAGGTAGGGTACAGTCCGTATGTAAACAAACCCTGTGTTTACATTTCGGTATTCATAATATTGAACTTTATTCGACAACTATTTATATTTTCATGCTTCTGCAGTATATTACTGTAAATGATCAAGATACAACAATCAAGCTTTGCAAGAACATAAAATGAAATAAAAACCTAGTTAAAGTATTAGTTAAAGTGTTTATATCAACGGTTTTCAACTTGGGGGACATGTCCCCGAGAGGGGACATTTGGCAAATTCCAATCCTAGGGGACACAAACTGGTCTAGGACTGAGAAAAAAAATTCCATTATTTCCTGGTATTCGAGTAGTTACAATAGTTTGTACTATAAACATGTTTGCTTGACTTTCTATCTATTATTTAAAATTTAAATAATTTACTATTTTACTAACTATTTCGAAATTCGTGTTTTTGATAGACTTCAGTGGGCAATTTCTGTTCAGGGGACGTGGTAATTCAATCATGTGAAATCGGGGACACATGAGAAAACCAGTTGAAAACCGTTGGTTTATATGATAGCAGGAGACTCCTATGTGTACATGCGCAGACCGGACTGACACTGGAGTAAAATAATACCGGCAGAATTTACGTGTGTTCACACTATGGCGCTACAGTTTGTTTACAATTTAAATTTTCACTCATGTAAAGCCAAAATTTTTCAAATAGGGCAAAGGAACTTAATCGAAAAGCATTCGAATTTGCTGTTTTGAGACCCGGAATGTTTGCCAGCTTTCGGCAAGCAGTACAAAAAAGTCTAACGTTCGTCACTGCACGAAGCCGCTCCTTTTTCATCTCGCTCCGTGTAGAAACCGTGCCCGAATTGTTATGGCAAAAGTCAGCCCAGACCTAGGCCTTCTATTTTTATTATTTTTTAATATTCCGCGCTTTCCCATGGCAATACTTACCAAATGCTAGCCCGCGAAAGATCGTGACTAAAACACCACACGAGTACATACGAGTAACATACGAGTAACACACAAGTACATACGAGTAACATACGAGTACATACGAGTAACATACGAGTACATACGAGTACATACGAGTAACACACGAGTAACATACAAGTACACACGAGTAACATACGAGTACACACGAGTAACATACGAGTACATACGAGTAAAATACGAGTAAAATACGAGTAAAATACGAGTACATACGAGTAAAATACGAGAATCAGCACGCTTTCTTTAAAGTTTCTTTCACTTTCACTTTGGCTTCGTATTATGTTCATGTTGTAAATGCCTTATTGACATAGGCGTACGAGACAGGGGGCGGGGGGGGGGGCAACTGCTCCCCAAAATTTTGGAAAACCATGGAAATTCGAGCAAACGCTAGGAAAAATCAAGAAAATTCGGGCAGATTTATGAGAAAATATGTTAAAATCAGGTTATTTCTTTACAATTCTCCATAAAAATTCAGGCAAACTTTCAACTGCCCCCTCCCCCAGAAAACATCAGCCCCGTTCTCCTATGCGTATTGATGGATTTCGAAGCCTCGCACGACGTAGAAAAAGTAATTCATTAATATAGAATAAAGATTTGTATGTTCTAAGACTCTAAAAAGGTTTAAATGTAGTATATTGCTCACAGGCTGTCAGAGAGTTTTTGTAGTACATGAAAGTGCATGTTTGCCATGTTGTTTATACGTCTGTAGTCTATGTGTTTTGCAAATTTAATACGTGAATTGTACACCGGGAAATATAAAATACTTAGGGTTCATTATTTATCGGTTGGGGAGGGGGGGAGGAGCTGGTGGATTCTAAAATTCAAACAGCATAATAAAAATGACCTCCCTTTTAATGTGTTTAAAAATGTAGTCCACCCCTTTAGAACAGTCTGAAAATTTTTCACCCTCCTCCAACATTAAAGTTAAGAAGAACATAGTATGGCCGTATGGTAGTTCTTCCCATCCTATTCTTGTGTGCTCTTTAATTACAACCAGGGGCGTAGAGAGGACCTTCAACTTGGGGATACTGGACAGGATTTAGTCAACGGGGGGGAGGGGGGGGTGAAATAAAATCCAAATCCACAATATAATTGTGTATAATCTTGTCTAAGTAAGTACATATATGGCCTCAAGAAGAAAGGGTTTACTTTGGGTTTTTAAATGTAAAATATATTTACTTTCAATCATCATTCGGTTTTAAAAGTAATTCGCTTTATTTTAACCCATCATTTTCCATCACGAAAAATCATGTCTTTTATGCATTATACAGTCTTCGGACTTATGCAAACTCAAACCCCGAAAATGCAGGAAATCGCATTTCAGGGACTCTAGATTTCAAAATATTCTGGGGGAGCATGCCCCCAAACCTCCCCTAAAATGGCTCACGCCTTTTACACTGGCTACGCCACTATCTCTATACTATCTTCTTTATATCAATGCTATAAAATTTTATTGTCTCCCCAAAACACTTCTTCAAAAGATTTAAACCACTCTTTTTATTTTACACCCATAAAATATATCCCCCCATTATTTTACCAGCCCCCCCCCAACCGAAAAATAATGAACCCTAAGCATTTTATCGTTCCCTGTTGAAAACGTATTAACAGGTGTACAATTGACGTATTAAATTTGGAAAACACATAGGAGAACGGGGCTGATGCTTTCTGCGGGGGGGGGGGGGGGGGGGGTTGAAAGTTTGCCCGAATTTTTATGGAGAATTGTAAAGAAATAACCTGATTTTAACATATTTTCTCATAAATCTGCTCGAATTTTCTTGATTTTTCCTAGCGTTTGCCCGAATTTCCATGGTTTTCCAAAATTTTGGGGGGCAGTTGCCCCACCCCCCCGTCTCGTACGCCTATGTCAATAAGGCATTTACAACATGAACATAATACGAAGCCAAAGTGAAAGTGTGAAAGTGAAAGAAACTTTAAAGAAAGCGTGCTAATTCTCGTATTTTACTCGTATGTACTCGTATTTTACTCGTATGTACTCGTATGTACTCGTATTTACTCGTATGTTACTCGTGTGTACTCGTATGTTACTCGT
>CACRXK020017232.1:0-10773 GCA_902702795.2 Paramuricea clavata
CAATATTGTTGACAACTGTGAACAATGTGGGCCGCACAACATTGTTCAAGACATCAATATTGCAACAACCTGATCGTTTTTAGCTGTGTATTTGCAATTTTTGACTCAAAAACAGCGGTAATTGACAAAATTTGCTTGCGGTATTACGGTATTACGGTATTAATGAATATACCCCCCTCAGAAAGTACTCGTGACATATTACATAATTTAGCAAAAGGGTGTATTTATATTAAAGTCTTATAAGCTATTAACCATGATGATGTGCCCTTGACAATTAATATATAATGGGGTCTATAACATTGAGTGTGACCTCAAGGCAATATATAACGATTATATTTAATATAGATTTCAATAAATCCAATATTCGAACATTATACTTTAAATTTTTAATAGTATTTAAATTCAAATGTAAAACGTATCTTGGAAATAATACCTTGAGGTCTAGAACATGTTGTAGCAAATCCTTGCCAATGTGCAACCACTCTTGGAAAATTAAGTGAATACTTCTTGAAATAATTTGAAGATTGTCGTAAAAACAATGCCATTTTGCCAGGACAAAGTTCTGAAAATTCACCGATGTAATCCGATGACTGAATGAAGACAAAAGATGGTTCGTGGAACCACGTGGTGGAACAGTCTGTTCCACGACTTCCACCACGTGGTTCCACGAACCATCTTTTGTCATTCAGTCATCGGTATACTGACGCGCAGACTGAGACGCCCGCGCGTTTTCTCGCCACGTGCACACACTAGAGGTGTGCAAATCCGATCCAATTCGTTCGGATTTCGGAATAGAACCAAAATATTCATTTCGGATCGGATTGATAAAGTTGTTTCGTAGTCGGATCGGACTTCGGTATCCGAAATAAAATGAATTAATTATCCACGCATTATCGCAAGAATTAATTATCCATGCATTTATCAAAGCATCATCGCGGTTGTCGCTGCATTATTCGTTTGATACTTCAATTGGACGTCACTTTGTCAGCTTCTTGACATGTATTTCTTGCTTTTATATTTATTTGATTAAACTAGTATTTCAACTTGAATGAGAAATTTATTTTATTAAAGAATTCATCGGATCGGATTGGAATTCTTTTTCAAAACTCGGATCGGATTTGACAATTTCGGATCGGATTTTAAACATTAGGCAATTGTCGGATTATAAACGTCCAATCCGATGCACACCTCTACACGCCACAGATACCGAGGATTTTTGTGGGAGAAATCACTTTCGACAAGTTGAGGCGCTCTTTTATTTCTGCAGTTCATTTGGGACATAGATGCTCGTTAGGAGCTGTTCATGTGAAGCCATGGCTGGCCCAGTTAACCGTGATGACTCGTTTAACAAAGCTCTTTTCACGGTTTTGATAAACATCCAAAATGGCATTTAAAGTTGAATAACCTTAGTTTGATTCCAGTAACAGTATAAAGTTCATTCAAACGATCTTTTATGACCGGGAAAAAGTTTTTGGCGTGACATTATTCATCCTGGCTAGCCGGGCTGACCCGGCTCATATGAACAGCCCTTCGTCACGACCAATTGTTGCAATTTAAAAGGCCTACTTGTGACTTTTTGTTTCAGATTTTTGTGATTACATTTTACTAAAATGTAATCTCACAAAAATCTGAAACTGATTTTACTACTTCTCTCTCCTCCGCAGAGCCTCCTTAAGTATTTACAACTAACTCTGCACGAACTGTTTCCTGAATAAAAGTGAGCGCGCGCGGAGTGATGGGAATCCTTGCGCGCTCACTTTTCCCTCACCAGAAACTTCATGTAAGCCTCTGTGGAGGAGAGAGTTACTACTTGTAGCTTCAAACTGAAACAAAATTTATTTATTGTATCTAAAGACACTTTCATACAATGTATTTAAATTTTAGTTGATTCTTACTCGACTATAAAACTATACAAATTATTTCCAACTTGCTTCTATTTAATTATGCACTAAATTTTAATTTATTGCAGCTGCCGTGCAGCAAGTAAAATTATTGAAACTTTCTCGAATTTTATAGTAAACACATTATATCATATTCCTTACAAAAAATCCAATGGGAAGGAATTCCAATAGGAATTTCTATTTGAAACTGGCCCAAATTCCAATTGAAACCAATTGGAATTCCATTAGGACTATTTAAATTTTCCTATTGGAATCCACTGAACTTCGACCAGAATTACAATACCAATTAGCCATTTCCCAATCGAGCAGAGGACTGGGTCTAGTCGCTTGTTTGGAGGGACAAAAAATAAAAATATGCCGAATATGGCATCTAGGAGTTATTTGTGCAGCCTGAAACGCAACAATTATAATAAGGCATCTTTTAATATCTATTTAGTTCGCTCACTATAACTTGTTGTCCCTCCAAACGTCCCTCCAAACCTCAACTAGACCCAGTCCTCCACTCGATTGGTAAATGGCTAATTGCATTTTTTCATATGTGATTATAGATCAACTGTAGCTGAACTTATTCACTTAAACATACGTTTGCCTATCAATTGAAAAGCAATAAATTGAATCCTCTGTTGGACTATACAAGCCCTAAATTTGTCAGTCTAAAAATAAGAGATTGAAAAGGGTGGGCAGAGGCCGCAGAGCTGACCTCAGTCTATCCTGATGTATTTAATAATCCACTAATTATTTTTATGCAGAGGAAACATTAAGACGGATGAATGCATAAACGAGAGATCATCAAATGTCTCCATTATCTCCTTTGCTCGCGAGCTCAGCTGAGCTTCACTTCCGTGCACGACCGACGATGACATCTTACTGGTATCCAATTTCTTTAAAATTTTCAACGGATCATCTTGAACGGATTTTGACGCTTTACAGACGTCGATATCGGACTGGCTATTCACAAGACTAGCTTGGTTTCCGGGGAGAGCAGGACCAAATGCAAAGTCCAAGTTGTACAGACTGCTTGAGGAACTTTGATCTACAATAGGAAATTGAAAAGTAGTTAGGGTCATCGATAACAGTGGCGGACACTAAGGGAGTCAGGGGGAGCAACCGCTTCCCCCCCCCCCAATCATTTCTGGAAGCCTTTGAATGATAGCTGTATAACTGTGTAACAAAGCTGTGACAATAATTGTTCAACCATGAAAGCATTGGTAGGTTATTAATTATGCTATAGATTGCATGACATTTAGGGGAAAAAGTTTTTAAAAACTGGAATTTCCAGCAACAACAGGGGATAATATATATATTGGCCAAATTAATCCCTTCACAATATTTCGCAAATTGTCCATCACTGATCAGTAATAAGTTGGTCTAGATAGAAAAGATCTCTTAGAACTGTAATGTAAGCTATAATTTACACTTGTTTATGTAGATCACAGTGGTCAGATATTTCAGTTCAAGGATGGATCCAGCATGATCTGGTAGGGGGGGGGGGGTGGGGTGCTGCTCTGCCAGCTCTGGTGCCGAGTTGTGTCGGTCATGTGTGCCATCCCCCCCCCCGTCAACTTGCTTCACTACTGCAAAGTCTTGCTTGACTACTGTATTTGAATTGTAATTGTTGTTTACAGTTCGCTTATCATCATGTTATTACTCAAATTACTGTATCTCATTTTGTCTCTAATAATTTTTTGCTTTATCATGAAAAATAGCACCTCCCTGCACCCCCTCTAGGCAGGGCTAGGGGGTGCACACCTCCCGCCCCCGCACCCCCCAGTAAATCCATCCCTGTTTCAGTTTGATATGTACTGTAAATGAACTATAGTTACTAGGTCATACGCGTTAACAGCTAGCTTGTCAATTATCAGTTCATAGGCGTTAACAACTTGTGAACAAGCTGAGGAAAACTAGACAAAATTGCGCACTTGAAACTGCAGAGCTTGTCTGCATGTCAGAGATCGACATATATTCACACCAAATTACAAATAGAAGTCAGACATCGACATACTGTATTCAGACCAAATTATAGATGCAGTTTTTCCGACCAAAGCTAAATTGGTAAGACGTTTGTCCAGACAAAAATAGCAAATTAATTTTTATAAATTAAATGGGTTAACTGTAAGCTGTTTGTGATTATTCTGCGAAGAATACATAACCATTAAATATAAAATGATTTAAACTACACTGTATAGCGTTTGCCAAAAAGTATTATTTCAGTATTGACGCAATTTACCAAATATATGGATGGCGAAATGAAATTGAAAAAAAAAGTCTTTCCATCAGATTTCATTTTATCGGACACTTTTTGAATGTTACTTCAGGCTGTGAAATATCATAGTTTGAGCAGCCTTGTGGCAGGTTTGTAGCACTGGTTTAGCCATTATACAAATAATGTATGTATATGAGTGGAATGGTAAGAATATTTTCATTCGGTGAAAGATGGAATGTTCCCAATTTGAATGGAACATTCCATCTTTCACTGAATGAAAATATTCTTACCATTGCACGAATAAACATTCATTATTTGTTTTAAATAATACCAAAATAGACTAATAGATTCGTATGAGAAGCATTTTGACGGATGCGATTTATCGAAAACACCAAGAGTGCAATGGAATAAAACGTATAGTGCAATTGCACTCGCAAAGAGTGCAATGGAACGTATTCCATTGCACTCTTGGGAAATTTATGGAATTTTCTATTCAATATCACGTGAACATAAATAGACAATTAAACGATCAGAATTCAATAAAGTATTATATAAATACTCATGTTCATTCTTTTTTGTGTATATATTTCAAAGAACAGCTGCGGATGGATAGCGATACAACTACTTGAAAAATTCAAAAATACAAGGAGAACTTGGACGCAGGGCCTTCTAACTTCCCGACAAAGTGCCTTCGTTCAAAACGTCTAAGTTCTGCTTGTATTTTTTCATGGTAGTTGTGTCTTACTAAATTCATAAAAATTTAAAAAACGTGATATTACAAACATAATATTTTTTTTTTTTTTTTTTAAATTGCGAAAAGGACAGTTTAAAACTATAAACTATATTGATGATAAGTACTATAAAATATTAATGTTATGCCTATGGTCGGTCCTAGTTTCTAACACACTTTGGGATAAAACTGTTCTTATATCGTTCAGTTTTGCACTTGTACATAGGATAAGTGCGTTTGTTTCTTAGACTGAATTTGTGAGATATAGCACTGGGAAGTAGCGTTCTCAACTTGTCGCCTGAGTGTTGATGGATGTTCTTATAAAATGACAAGCACTGATTAGGGAACATGCTGTAATGGAGAACAGTGGCGTAGCTCGACAATTTAGTCCCGCTATGCAAATTCAAAATTATTATCATTAGGCTATTCATTTCTTTAGAAATTAACTGTTTTCACAGTCAATGAACACGAAAATATTTGCATAGCGGGACTAAATCGTCGGGCTGGCTACGCTGCTGATGGAGAATGAAGTGCACATTTTACCTGAGTTGGCTGGAAGATTGGATGGTGCAGATGCAAAGAAATCCAAATCAAGCGATGCAGTGTCAGAATTAGAAAGAGAAGCGGTGTCCGAACTGTTGTCTTTGATGCTCTCTAAAATACAAATTGGCGAGAGCTTAACAGGCGGCTCATATCCTTTAAACATAAAAAGTCATGGATGTGACTACAAGGCATTGACATCAAAGACATCAGACATTCAAATTTCCTTGTTGTAGCAATAAATCTTGGAAAATTATTAAATTAACTAACCTGTCTTAAATTCTGAAAAAGCTGTTTGCTGTGGAAAGTTGGATGGAGGTGGCTAGAAGAAATAAAAATTTCGTTAAAACAATAACTTCGAAGATGCTTTCAGCATTGCAATGATTTCTGAACTAGTGTTATTATTTGTTAACCCACTGAGTGCCATACAGTGCTCTCCTCTTGACAAGTAAAATTCTGGCATAAAATCATCTGGCGTTAGACAGAGTAAAATAACAAAGTAGAGGGGTGCAATGTCGAATTTCTGCTTATATTTTTAGAGTAGTTGTGACTGCCTACATTGGCACAAACCATTTGAAATTATAATTTAAATATCTCTAGAGCATTTTTCAACTCACTGAAGAAGCTGATGTCACCCTGGTGATTTCCTTGGGCTGTTTACTTTTGGTTTTCTTTATCTTTGGAGGTGTTGGAACAATACTTGGTTGAAGGATACCCTAAATACAAAAACATGAAGGAAAAAAAGTGCTGAAGGAAAAAAAAGGAAGAAAACACTGCTGAAGGAAAAAAAAACTCTCTCCTGGACAACTTTGGTTTGTGGAAAAGCCCATGTATATTATTATTATTGCAAAACTTTTGATCCATAAGCCCAAATCTTCATCAAAACTTTTATCATACTATCACCATGCAAAACTCAGGGTGCAATGCCACTTATAGGGTTAACAGGTTGAGGTTTTACAAAGTCACCTATCATCTGCAAGGAGGGGTGCAGGTTTTCCATGGGGTGGAGCATGACGGAGCCTTACTGCCCAGTCTCCTCTGCAAATGCAATGCTACTATGCCAACATTACCATTATTTGAGATGTCTGAAATCCGAATCTGCATGTTCGCCGTTCTGTTTCATTTTACATTATCTTTTGTTTATAAAATTTATATCGATTTTTTATCACATATGTGTGACCGGACAGTTGCTGTGGCACAGTACAGTAAATTTACTTGTTTTTAGTACAGTGTATTTGAAAATATGGCTGCATAACAACCTCAACATGTTTACATATTTAACCATGATATTTAACTAAAGCATTCCAAGTATTTTCTTGTGAGCTCACAATTAAATCGTTTAAAGAAATCGGCACATGCTAACAGTAAAAACTCCAATAATCGCTATTCGAAAAGCAGAAAAGGTATGGTCAAGACGATTTGAAGGGTGGTGCTGGACTTCCCTGGGGGGTGCTAGACACAACTAGCATGGTATATCCGCCCCTGCTAAAACTACTCACCAAGCCAGTTGCAAAGACTGGGATTCCCAAACCTTCACCCATTGCAAGAATGTTTGGATTCACCTATAAAAAAACAAAACAGTTGGAAGCTTAATATGTGAGTTCCATTTATTATTTAATTTCAGCCAATGACAGGTTGTGATACGTACCGCTATATTCTTCTTGGAAACCGCAAGAGCTTTGCACACTTTGTCCGAAGTCTTGCACTGTTCCCAAGTGAATCTCAATCCTGCCTCACCCATGTTGGATTGCAGATTTTTCCATAAATTTTCTTGATCTATTCTGATGGAAACACAACAAATGTTATTTAGGATGGTAATACACAGTGTATACAGCTATTTCAATTAAGGTTGTCTCCCGAGCAAAGCGTAATAGTCGAATACAAGCGCGAAAGGCTGCTGTATTTATTAGCGATTCCCAGCAGCCTTTCGCGCTTGTATTCGACTTTTCCGCTTTGCTCTGGGGCCAACCTTAATTGAAATAGCTGTATGTAAATATCACTATTTTGGGCATCTACACTCAATATAACTCATTGTAGAAGGGTTTTGTAGATGGAAATCTCAAGTGTGAATTTTATACATTTATCAGACCTAACCAGAACAGTTGTGAAGGGCCTAGTATATAGTTAGTATATAGAACTTGCAGAGGGCTTATAGTTGCAATAGGGCCAATATTTGCTAGGTCTGATAAATGCGCATAAAATTCAGACTTGAAATTTCCATCTACAAAACCCTTCTACAATACACAGTGTGTATTCTTCAATCATCCTCCGTCGGCAGAAAAAATAGAATTTCATGCAATGATTCATGGGGATGCTCAAACAGAACAACAGGATGCAATGGCCAATGGTCTAATCTAAATTGCATCCACCCATTTATTATACAACTAAATTAAGTGGTCAAAATGTTTTTAATCAACAAGGTCCAGACTTTTTCATTATAACTTGTACTGATTGACCAATTGTGCCACAATCAGAAATTACCAATTACCTATTATTCATGAACAATCTACATGATATAATTTTACGCTGACATTGTAATGTCAGTCGACCAAATAAAAGTGAAGTCATTCATCCTTATTCCTTAATGATAATTTCTAGTGTAACATGTTGTTAATGCCAATGGTATACTTCACACATTAATTTAAAATACAACATTATCAATGTGCATTTCAACAACCAGTTTTACACAATCGGATAATTCTACTGATCCCGATTTTCTACCGATGAGGCAAAAATCGGTCTGATACGGACTATCAGTCAATCACTAGATTTTATCTGTGCAGAGAGATTCTAACAGGGGTGGACAACCTTAGCTACCCACCTATAGCACCCTCAAAATCGAGGCTATATAATTATAAATGGTAAAACTAGTTGTACCTTTTATCTCCTGGAACTTTGACATGTTGAAGATCTTCCACTTTGTATTGTAATGTTACAAAAACATCTTGAAAACATGCATATAATGAAACCAACTGTGTCTGTATTGCATGTTGCTTGTTAGACAAAGTCTGGTCGACCGATTTCTGCATCACAGTGTTCTGAGAAAATGCAGCAAAGTCCGCCTGAAATCCATGTTTGTTCTTGGAACTAGTGCTTTCTGAGAATGCACCAAAATCAGCCTGAAATTCTGGTTCATTTTTAGCACTAGTACTTCCTGAAAAAGCTGCAAACTCACCAGAATCTTGTCTGGAATTGTGTCTAGATAAAACCTTAGTCTCCTTGGATTTATTTGTCTTGCCATTTTCTGTAAATGCCCCAAAATTTGATTCACCCCACTGCATAGAACTTGCATCACTTTGCTGTGAAAATCCAGCATCGCTTTGCTTCTGAGATGCAATTCCAGAATCTGACGAGAAGGCATTAAATGAATCATTTGAAAAATCTGCAAAATCTCCGAAATCATCAGTTTCAGGGCTTGCTACAACATTTCCTTCAGGCTCAGAAACATCAGGGTGTGAAGCTTGGCTTTCATTGTTATTGCTTTGAGATTCATTTTTTGTTTCACTTTCAACACTTGGGACACCTTGTGAGAAATTGCCAAAATCATTATCACTTGAGCTTGTAAAGTCGTTAAAACTATCATCTTTGAATGCTTCAAATGAATTCAAGTCGTCAGTACTCTTTGTTTCATGATTAGTCAAGTCATGTGATAATTTAGCACTCGTTGGGTCATTCCTAGTATTAGATGGTATATCATCTTTGAAGGCTTCAAAGGAATTAAATTCATCATTGTTATGCTTAGTTTCATTATTCAAGTCATGTGGTAGTTTAGTGCTCGCGAACTCATTCCTCTCGTTAGCAGGTAGATCATCTTTGAAACTGTCAAATGAACTAAATTCATCATTCTTCCTTGTTTTATGATTAGTCAAATCAGGTGGTAATTTACCACTCGATAAGTCATTTCGTTCATTAGCTGGTATAACATCAGGATTGGGGTTAGTTAGATTACCACCACCATTACGCTTGTTAGTCTCAAACTTTGCAAAGTCACCTTCATTTGCTTCTGCAAAAGATGCAAATTCATCATCAGAAGCATCATTATTTTCAGTATCACTGTCCATTCCCTCCATACCAGGTTCCTTCCCAAACTGTTGTTCTACCACACTATCGTCATTACTTTTTGCATCACCATCATTCCTTTCATAATCGACACCTTCAAAACTTGAAAAATTTGCAAACTGAAAACCATTTGAATTACTTCGTGTTTTGGTATCACTTTCACCTGCCCCATTCAATGAGACTTGTTCATTATGAGAAAACATTGATTTCTCATTAAATTTGCGTACATTATTAAACGCTGAAAAATCACTGAAATTACTGTTGTGTTTCTCAATATCAGAATTGCCATTTTCATTAAAATTTGAGTTTTGGCCGAAACTTGTCGAGAAGTCTCCAAACTCTTCATCACTAAAACCATCATCGGAGGTGATGTTATTTGTCAAATTCCCTTTGTATCCATTTACTTCCTGACTTAAACCAAGACTGGCATCCTGTTTGTCTGAAGTATCAATTTGATTAGCTGTTTCAAAATTGGCAAATGCCTCAAATTTTTCTGTTGATGAATTTGGCGTGATTTCAACATCTGAATTTAAGCTAGATTTTTCACCCGCAAGCCTCCCTTCAGCGTCTCGCTGTAGCTTACTTTCAATTTTATTGAGCACTGCCTCCCCAATAGCATCGGTTTCGGACGAAAATACAAATTCCCCGTGGTCGTCATCACCGTCCTCTAACGGAGGCGGCCCGTCGGCGAAAACCGTCGACAAATTCGAGCCGAACATCGAAGAATGGTCGACATTGTAATAAAGTGAATGTGTATCGTTCATATACTTATCCATTTTGTACGCGTGTCCTCTTCTACGGGCTTAAACGATACCAGTTTTAACAAAAGCATTTCGCAAGGACAGGCTTCCGTCGCTTCGCTTCACAAAATTTGATAAAACTTCGTCCAATTTTAAAGTTATCTGTCCACATAATTGATACCATAGCAAACGAACGTAATTCTTTAATGTCAGGAAGCAATTTTTGGTATTCTTTTTGTACAAGGCTATATTTCGTTTCTAAAAAACTCGCATTATAATATTATCTTACTGCTTTTTCCGGCCGCCATTAATTATCGGTTAGCACTATTTTCCATCCACCAAACTGACATGACGTCATTGTCGGAAGATGAAAGAGGCCATGTTCTAACCCTGCCCCAACTCTAACCCCTAACCGCAACCCTAACTGTAACCCTAACCAAAATTAATACAAAAAAACCAAAAAGAAACGACTTTAGAAAATCGATAGGGCGATTTGCTGGATGGAAAATAATGCGAACCCTTAATTAATCAGCATTTATACAGACATCCATGATGCTTTGCGGTTGACAAAAACCCACACGCCCCCCCCCCCCCCCCCCC
>CACRXK020017233.1:0-10772 GCA_902702795.2 Paramuricea clavata
GGGGGGGGGGGGGGTTAAACCCACCTTAGAATCTCTCCAACCCCTCTTATAAAGTGTTCAACCTCACCAGAAGTTCGCTTCAACCCTCCTACTTTAACCCTGTAAAAGCTCGCTCAGTGGTGCAGCTTGTACCCCACCTTGATCTCAGGGGCTGCAGGTTCGATTCAGGCCCCCAGAGGGCCTATAGTTACAATACATTCCTCACAAATACGTCTCCTGGTTAGGTCTTAGAGCTGTCAAATGGAAGTTTGAAAAAAAATCACTATCCGGCCTTCGTACAACCAACCTTTGAATCACGGTAATATGTTTTATCTTAAAATCATCTATTACAAAGAGCTATTAATAACTTAATACAAACTTCATTTTGTTTCTAATGCCTGGCAAGTACAATGTTTCTACTGTACAACTACTTAATATGTAGTCAGTGTCAATTATTTCAAAATACCATGTCATGAAATCCACATATAGTCTGTTATATACCAGCTGTACTACAGTACTTCCCAGATTCATCAAAATAAATAAAAGAACTTGATGTACATTTGCTTGTTAAGGCTCTATGCAGTATGCTCACATTTTGCAGTTGCTATAGTAGGACTTCTACAGCTTTAACGATTACCCCCACCCCTCCCTGTTAAACAAGAACAAGGGTTGCATGAGAGCTGATGAGAGTTGATTGGATGTTACCAGTCAAACGAGCAAAAACCCATCAACTGTCATAAAAAATTGAACCAGCTCAAAGTGGATGAGAGTTTCCAGAGTTGATGGTCAAATGCGAACGGGAGTTGCTCTCTCATCAACTCTGATCCTTGTTTGACCGCGCTGCTTTTAGTCCTGTTAGGCTTGCTTTAGACTATCTTCTTAATATTACCACTGAGAAGGCATTGTCTAATAGAAGCCAATTTTGGTGTCCAAAAATACTTAAACTTAAGCCCAGTTTACACTATGCTCGATATTTTGGTACCGTACCACTTTTTTGGTTCTTGGACTACCTAAATAGGTAGTCCAAGAACCAAAAAAGTGGTACGGGGTACCAATTTTATCTGCGCCGTGCCAAAAATTGACCGTAGTGTAAACGGGGCTTTAAAGAATCTAAAAGTTGAAAATGTATTCATCATAACCTTAAGTTTATCAAAATAACGTACCAGGAAAACAGTAATAAACCCTGCATGCCTCTATCACAAAAAAATTGGTGGTACAGTATATACAATAAAAGATGTTCAGCATACTTTATAATCAAGTCACTTCTCAGGTTCGTCCACGCCAGCTTGTGTCATCAGTTCACCAATGTTTTTCTCTAAGTCATCTATCCTTGCTCCCATTTCATCAACTGAAGTAATAGTTAAGGTGCCACATCATATTACAGTATTACTATCTTTATATTTAAATAGGTTAGGTTAGGTTATAGGTTTAACAAAAATTACATCGCAACCAAGGCGTAAAAAAAATACCTGTGGTTCCGGTTCCCGACCGACCCTATTTTTTTCTGCCGACCCTATTATTTTTTCAATGTGATTGACTGTGCGACCCTATTTTCTCCAGGTGGTTGCGGACTGCTCGTACAGCGTGCCAAAATGGCGTCTGTTGTCACTAATTATTGAACCAAATTGCCTAAATTCGTCTATAGGAAATAGTCGCCTCTTTAGTCAATATTGATGCCGGGACTCTACTGCAAATCGCCCAGCAAAAAACCGCCAAAACCATGAGAAAAATATTTAAAAAAAAATTTATTTCCAACCTACCGACCCTAATTTTTTCACGATATGAAACCGGAACCACAGTGTTTTTTTTTACGCCCAGGGGTTAAATTACGTAATTTACAGTAACTATCAATTACTACTATATTACAAATTTTAAAATTATTATTAATTAATTGCAAAGGTAAAAAGGATCTCATATACAGTATAGCCCTATCAGTCTTAAAATGTTCAGCATTAAAAAAGCGTTTCTGACAAAGGTTAAACGTCACATTGTGTCTGGATGGAAGTAAGCTATACAATTTATGCGAGGAATCAGTCACAATGGCTTTAAAAAGTTTGTCACATAAGGTCCTGCAATAATAGGCAGCAATAATAAACTTAACATTGACAGTACCATATATGTAAAACATACATTACTTACATATTTACAATATATAAATATAATACAACTTACAAGAATTAATGTTACTTAATTAGGCTGTTGAACGATTCAAAAAGTTAACTAGCTACGGTAACGACAATTTTGCATTATTTTATATTTTATGCATTACCAAATAAAATCTAATAATTTTTTCCAACAGTCTACTGTAGACTGTTATTTAAGGCAAAGCGTAAAGGATTAAGATTGAAAACTATATCCATGCAAGCAAATTACTCTGTCTAACAGCAGGCAATTTTACTTGTCAAGGATTTTACTCATCAAGGGGAGGGAATTAATATCTGATTTTAATTTCACTTTTAAATCAGGTTTACATGTGAATAAAAACAATCATATTTTTAGATGGCTTTTAAGTATGATGATACGAGTTGTATTGAAAAAGGATACTTCTATTGATTATCTGATCTGACATGTCTTGAAACTTTTCTTGCTGCAAATAAAAAGAAACTCTCAGCTTTATAATCTTGTAGGTATGTCTACAGTTGCAAGGCTGGCGAGAGGTAACCACAGGCCCCGGGACAAATCCAGTCGATCAATCGATGGCAATCGATGTTAATTACTTAATTGATATCGATTGACATTGGTCAATGCCAATTTTATCGATATTCATCGATATTTATCAATTTTTATCGACAAAATGCTTTTAATTTTATCCTAAATGGTCTCCGCGTGTTCAAGCTAAATAGTAAATCTTTTCCCATTTTTCAAAGGAACACATACATGTATTTGATCTGTATAGTCAGATAACTTAATCCATTTTTACTGAATTCCGTTCACATTTGTTTTGCTACAGCTTAAAGTACTTAATTAAATTATTTAATTAAATATTAATTAAATTATGGCATTATCTGTTTGATTGCATGCATATTAACTGAGGATTTTTTCAGCAATGAAAATCGATAAAACATCAATAATCAATCGATGAAAGGTTACAGCAAAACAAGCCGTCCATTATTCATAGATATCCAATATTAATCGATTAATAAATATCGATTGGTATTGATTGATATCGATACTCATCGATTATCGATTTCATCGATTAAGTACGCCGGGAATTATACTAATAATGACTGTATTTATCAATTCTTAATCAAGAACTTACCATTTGCTGAAGAAGTTTTTCAACCTAGAAATGTGAAAAAGAACTAGTCAAACAACTACTTGATAGCAGTCACAACCATTATTATGACGCTCAATTGTCTGCTAAAAAAATAAAACAAGAGCAATTTAAACTGGACTTACAAAGCCAGTCAGGTCCTGGGCGTCTTTGGGTTCTTCATCTTGGCCCTGAGTTAAACTTTCACCCTGGGCTGTTTCATCCTGAACTTCTATTTTCACTGACATTTTAAATGCTCTAAATTAAAGCAAATTCTTTTTTTAACGAAGCTCAAAACGACGCTAAACTCTTGTTTGCTTTTGACTTTTTACAGTAAGTTTTCAAAATTGAAAATTGTGACTTTTTGAAGGAGCTTCCGGGTCCTGGGTTCTAGTCATAATGTAAATAGGCTAAATACCATCTTTCAGAATGCTAAAATAATTCATTGCGAATGAATTCTCCCGAGAAAATAAATAAAAAGAAAGAAAATGTAGTTTAAAATGGTGTCCTAGTAAACCCAGTTGTTTAATAAAGCCAGTTTTCTTTCTTTTGTAGGAGGTTTTTAGTATGTATATTTAATTTGTCCATTAAATAAGTCCATTTCTTCAGTAAAAAAACATCAATTTTTGAATAAAAAAATGAACAAAAAATATATTGTTTCAGTTAGTAATAGTAAAATAATATTAGCCTTTTCAACATCCAGTAATTTAAAGTCAGAAAAAGAAAGTAATTCAGCACATATCTCGATCTATTATTACAGATCATTACAGTAATAATAAATTTTTAACTTTCTTATAATTAATTCAGTGGTTATCAACTTTTGGTGTATCCAAATTCATATCCAAGGTGATGGCGGCAAAATGTAAACAATATGAACTTGAAATATGTAAACAAAGATATGAAATAACTACTGCAGTAGTTCTAAAGGAATGGATTGATGTTTAAAAGTGTAGAATGTCAAGGCATAGCACTCATCTTTCCTCGTACTTGAAATCAAGACGGGAAAAGACGTCGAACGCTGACACTCGCTCGCCTTCCTCCCCTGCCAGCTCGCCTGCTTCTGCAAGTACGATAAAACATGCAAGGTACAAGTACCAGTTTTTTTAAATACCAGCCAGTTCCGATTGTTTTGGTGATAACTGGATGGTCATCTCACTGATAAAGATGCCGAACAGTGAAGCCACCGTCATGCATTGTACATCTGCACTCTGCAGAAATTTTTAAAATAGAAGTTTTAATATAGACGGAAATGTCGAGTGTGAATTTTATACATAATTTTTAAGACCTAACCTGGAGCAGTTGCGATAAATGCAACTACAGGCCCCTCTGGCAGACTTGCGGCTAAAGACAGGAATCTAGTCCGACCTGCGACCAGGAGACCCTCCTCTATAACGACCTATAACCCTAAACACAACCCTAACCCTTTTGCTATTAACCCTTTTCCTAAACCTAGAGGGTTAATTAAAATTAAAACTTTAAAGAAAAAAAAAATTAACTTTCCAAAAAGTATTAAACCTACTTCAGCAGAACTCGAACCACAACATCACACATTACAGCTGCATGCCGTATCCATTGAGCTACTGGGAAGTGCTTGCCCATTGCAAATAAAAAAAACCCTTTGATATAATGTCATATTTACAAATATTTAGGCCGGACTAGATTCCTGTTATTCGCCGCAAGTCTCTGGTAGGAATCGAACCTGCAATTCTGGTGCAGTGCTCTAACCAACTGAGCTAGAGAGACCAGTTGTCAAGCTCTAACTGCAAATTCATAATTATGAATAGAATAAATAAATTTTTATGTTTTAGTCACGGAAACGCAAATAGAAAGCACAGCAGCCAAAAATCACTAAATGGTAAAAGTAAACTTGGCAAACAAAATAATAGTCAAGCCCCTATTAACTTTATGTAAGTATAATAATTCATTACAAATATTATGACTATAATTATAATTTATTATGATTTATTATAATTTATACTAAATATTTTCTTTTTAGACTACCACCTGAGCTCGTTTCAAAGATTTTTTGTTTTTTAACTCCATCTGAAATTTTAATATGTGCCAGAGTTTGCAAGAGCTGGAATGATGTCAGCAATGAGATGTCAGTGTTTGCTTGTTTTACATTTTTTAATTAATAGATTATATAGTTATAGGTATAGGCCCATAGGGGGGCCCCATGGATACCAACACCCTATAAATGGCAACATTCACTACTTGCCTAACTATCCAATAAAAACATACCTAAACATATTTGTGGATGTGGTGACTGCTGACAGTGGCATAAATTCACTTTTTCTGATGGCGTGGGCAAAGTCGAAATTTCAGAACACTCCCCACTTACAGTAAATTGTATGGTGGGGAGGGGGCACAATTGCCAACCCACCCTATTGGTGACTTGGCCATTTGTCCAATAATTCTTTTTGTATCGCTATACTGGACCTGAACATATTAATAGAGACGTTCAGATCCGTACTAAGCCCGTGAAAGGTAGTGGAAGTCTAATCTGGACTGAACCGCTTTATGAATGGTGTGAGTCAAAAACCCACTCCAATCAACTTTTTCAGTTGACTTCGGCAGTGTAAAAAATCATGGTGAAAATCTTCTTTCCATACTAATCCGTCCCATGTCTTTACTAACAGGTCATTGTGGCTTCATCATTATAACGTAATACCACGTAGCGTGCGAGATTCCATTCTCCCAAATGAAAGAACATCGCCAACATTCAAATGGAAAACTGAGATAATTAACAGGCATGTGCATTATGATATCAAATTTGAGAAAAATATCCAACCACACTTGTTGTGTTCGCACTGCTTGTCCCAAGTTGTCAACAAGTTTGGAACAAGCTGTTAACAACTTGTCACAACCTTATTGGTACTGTCAGACTTGTTGCAAGGTTGTTCCAACAAGTCCGATACAGTCATGACATAACAATATTGTTACATGAAAAAGCTTCGTTGGTAGATATGCAACTACACAGGTAAAAACGCACAAGTTGTAACAAACCTGCAACAGACTTGTAGCAATACTGTTCAACAGGGTGTGTTCGCACTGCTTGTTCCCAGCTTGTTGACAAGTTGTCAACGGCTTGTTCACAACTTGTTACAAGGTTGTTGAGCTCAACAGACTTGTTACAAGTTGTTCCAACAACTTGTTATCATCCTGCAATTCAACAATTTGTCAACAAGTTGTGAGTGACAACCTTGTAGCAACTTGATAAAATAACAGCACTGTCACAACTTTGTTGACAAGCTTGCTAGAAGCCTGTTGCGAACACATCTTGTTGGCAAGTTGTGAGATTTTTACGACTGTGTACCTGAAAATATATAGGGAGAATTTCGACGTTTCGGAGTTAGTAATCCAGACGAAGGGTCTTCGCTCGAAACGTCGAAATTCTCCTTATATATTTTCAGGTAGTTGCATTCCTACCAACGAAAGCTTGTTTATTTGCGTTGATTCATTGATTTGGCACTTCCTACACTGACAAAGGCAGTTCAACAATATTGTTACAACCTTGTCTGGTCAACCTTGTAACATTCTTGTTATACACATGCAAAAGTCTCGCATCTTGCAGCAAGTCTGCCAACAAACCGTCAACAAGTTGTGTTCGCACTGCTTGTCCCAAGTTGTCAACAAGTTTGGAAAAAGCTGTTAACAGCTTGTAACAACCTTGTTGATATTATCAGACTTGTTGCAAGGTTGTTCCTACAAGTCCGATACAGTCATGATATAACAATATTGTTACAACCTTGTGTGATCAACCTTGTAACATTCTTGTTATATCATGACTGTATCAGACTTGTTAGAACAACTTTGCTACAAGTCTGATAATATCAAAAAGGTTGTTACAAGTTGTTAACAGCTTTTTCCAAACTTGTTACAACAACTGGGAACAAGCAGTGCGAAGACAACTTGTTGACAGCTTGTGAACAGATTTGTAACAGCTTGTTTGCAGACTTGTAACAACTTGTGCGTTTTTACGTGTGTAACATGATTGTATCAGACTTGATAGAACAACCTTGTAACAAGCCTGATAATGCCATCAAGCTTGTTACAAGTTGTTAGTAACAGCTTGTTCCAAACTTGTTACAACAACTGGGAACAAGCAGTGCGAACACAACTTGTGGACAGACTATTTGTAACAACTTGTTTGCAGACCTGTAGTTAACAACGTGTGCGTTTTAACGTGTGCACTATATTTTTTATTTTTTGCTAGGACTGTCCTTCATCGAAACAAAAAAGTGAAATCGATGTTAAAGAAAATAAATCCGTATTCTGCTTTGCCCGCAGGAATAGAACAAGGTTTAAAGTAAGGAAAAGTTACTTATGCAGCAGAGCGGGTGGATTTCGTTTTGTGTATATTCTCTAAACGCTGTAATATAGCTTACGCTACAGACATCCGCCGGGCCCGCCTGCATTTTCTTTGTACAGTAAAAAAGTAGGAACTGATCCAACTTTTTCGCGGCGAATTTTTCGCTGACCGATCACATTGCCAAGATTTGTTTTTCGCTTCGCACAAACAAATTCGCCAAGTGGAAAATGGGCGCTCGTCGAAAACTGCTCAGATCGATCCAAAGTGATCCGCCGTCTAGACCAGACCAGACCACGCCCTGACCAGACCAACTGTCTTCTGGCCAGGAGGAGAATGTAATTACAAAATACACCTGCAGTGCAGACAAAATTGACGACATTGATTGTGGATTGTATTTTCGTAACTCCCATTGTTATAGCTTAAATTTATTACACAATTATTCAGGCCCCTACACACGTAAAAATCCCACACAACTTGTCAACAAGATGTGTTCGCAACAGGCTTGTAGCAATCTTGTCAACAAGTTGTAACAACACTGTTATTTTATCAAGTTGCTACAAGGTTGTCACTCACAACTTGTTGAATTGCAGGACAATAACAAGTTGTTGCAACGACTTGTTGTGTTGAAACAACAACCTTGTAGCCAGTTGTCAACAAGCCGTTGACAACTTGTCAACAAGCTGGGATCAAGTAGTGCGAACACATCCTGTTGCCAAGGTGTTAGAACAGCATTGCTACAAGTCTGCTGCAGGTTTGTTACAATTTGTGTGTTTTTAGGTGTGTACACGCGTAAGAATCCCGCATCTTGTAGCAGTCTGTCAACAAGCCGTCAACAGGTTGTGTTCGCACTGCTTGTCCCTAGTTGTCAACAAGTTTGGAACAAGCTGTTAACAACTTGTAACAACCTTGTTGATACTATCAGACTTGTTACAAGGTTGTTCCAACAAGTCCGATACAGTCATGATATAACAATATTGTTACAACCTTGTGTCGTCAACCTTGTAACATTCTTGTTATATCATGACTGTATTAGACTTGTTAGAACAACCTTGGAACATTCTTGTTATATCATGACTGTATTATACCTAAGTCTGATAATGCCATCAAGCTAGCTTGTTACAAGTTGTTAACAGCTTGTTCCAAACTTGTTACAACAACTGGGAATAAGCAGTGCGAACAAAACTTGTCGACAGCTTGTGAACAGATTTGTAACAACTTGTTTGCAGACTTGTAACAACTTGTGCGTTTTTACGCGTGTAGTGTCTACGTGCTGAAAAATTTCAATTTTTATCCTGATCTATTGTTTGAACTGCGCTTAATACTGCAATTATCTTATTATAAATGTTTGCTCCTAGACTTCTCTCGTTAAAATGGCAGCTTGATTTCACGGACAAAGACGGCAATATATACACATTTCTTAATGACGACATGTTTTATTTTGCCACATCAACAACCGCTCGTTGGTATACATTACAATTACCGTCCATCCCAAAGTTAAAATCTCTCTCAGTTTCTACACTCACGGCCGTGTTTTACCACAGGGACTGGAAACCACACTCTGACAGGTAAAAGCATGGGTTGGCATCATGGTAAAAATCAAATGCGCATTGCCAAGACACAGAGTATAAGTACATACAGAGGTCTCACTTCAGGTTAATTTAGCGTAAGGAATTTCTTCAGTCCGCCATGTTCTTAGCAAATGCCCTAAAGAGAGGCCGTCACCCCCTGAATATATATTGAAATGTAATGTTCCAGGGGGGCGAACGCCTGTCTTTAGGGCACTTGCTAACATATGTTTTTTTACACCTGTGCGTAAATTTTTTAACATGTTTGAAAAACGCTTTGTCAAGTTTACATTTTCTTTTAGCCGCATGTAATCCAATTTACTGTTCAATTGTTTGACTATGTATGATATATTAAATTACGCTTGTCTTTACTACATAAACGGCCAACTGTATTGATATTGCGATGGATTGGTGGTGATAATAGTTATGTGATGGTGGTACAGTATATTTCATTGTATGAAAAATAATCCATTTTCTTATTTAGTGCAACAAGAAAATCTCTGCTGATTTCATGTGAATTGAAGGGTACGTTCCATGATTATGTTGCGTGCGTAGAGCGAATGCCATTTTTTTACAGGACCCGCGGACGAGCAACAGCTCAAGAAAAGAGACCTTTAAAGAATGGTTGTGGCAACTGCACACTCTGCCTACAGAAAGTTGACCTGTTTGTTGTAAAGAAAAATTCTTCTATTTTAGACTTGAAACTGTCACAACAAAATTGCACGAGCGAGGATGAAATGATAACACTACACACTGTTCAACCTGGTGTGATGTTGGCTGTTTGGAAACATTCATGGAAGGTACTACTCAGATTAGAATGAGCAGGCAGGGCAATTCCCAGTAACATTTTTCTTCCATGGTGTTGCAAAGTGGCATGCATTGCGGCTGAATGGTTTAAGCAGACACATGGACAGATATGAAAGGCAAAGTGTGACTAACCCGAAGTATGATTTTTGGTATGTGTAATATTTGGGCCATTCGAATAATAAAAAATCCTGTGGCTTGATCAACTTTTTCACTGTGAAAGTTTCCGGATATGATGTCATTAGGTGAATTGTAAATTAGTTTTACTTCGTTTTTTTGTACCAAAATTTCACCTAATGACATCATATCCGGAAACTTTGACAGTGAAAAAGTAGATTAAGATGATTGAGTTTCTTACCATAAAGATACATTACATTTCTTCTTAGAATGACCCAAATATTACACATTCCAAAAATCATATTTGGTGTTAGTCGCTCTTTAATTCAATAGCATCCAACTCTATCTCATCGGCTAAATCGCCTGACATTAGTTAGACATTAGTGAAATAACAAAGTACACACGCAAAAAATCTCACATCTTGTAACACGTTTGTCAACAAGTTGTCTTCGCACTGCTTGTCACAAGTTGTCAACAAGTTTGGAACAAGCTGTTAACAATTTGTAACAACCTTGTTGATATTATCAGGCTTGTTACAAGGTTGTTCCAACAAGTGCGATACAGTCATTATATATACAGGGTGTATAAAAAAAACTGAACAGATTTGAAATTGCTCTCAATTTCGCAAAACACCGATTTGTATCCGGTTTTTTATAGATATAGCTTCTTTGGGTACTTAGAATGTAGAATAATGAAAAAAAAATCTTGAACTCAAATATTGTGAACCAGGGGGGGGGGGGGG
>CACRXK020017234.1:0-10771 GCA_902702795.2 Paramuricea clavata
AAACTTACAGATGGTACTCACTGTGCTGAGCGCCGACCCGATCATTAAGAAAACATTTTTCTTTTTCTCAAAATTTGGCCGGACAAAATTTCCGATCATTTCAGCATTTGGTCGGAAAAATCGGAATTTGGTCGGAAAACCGCCGGGCGCCGGCCGTTATTTCAGGCTCTGCACACTCAAGTAACCACAAAGACTAACACATGTTGCTTCCCAATATCCGTGAGTCAAAAAAGGGAGGATTAGAAAAAACCCCAATCCTGTCAACCCTTTAAGTGACAATGTGCCCTGATGCCCCTACTTTAATAATTTACTCTGTCTAATGCCAGACTATTTTACTTGTCAAGGGGGAAGTGCTGCCACTCAATAGACAAACTACCAGAAGACAATCAATTGAAAGTGAAATACTGCATTGAAATTCATTTGTTCAAAGGTTTCCTAAGGTTTGAATGGACTTTCCAAATATTCGTTTATATGCTCTTACTAAGAACTGTGACATCTAATAATTATAATGCCATTCAAATCCGAATAAATTCATTCGTAATGAATATATTAATTAATTTCAGTACAGACTGTACAGTATTTTGAAAATTGAAATAAAACAATATCGTATTCACAAATTGTTCATAATAAAAAAATAACAATTTATATATACTGCAATCTGTTTTCGCTACATGTTAAAAATTATACAGTGCAAGTACCGCTTGATCACTTGTCGAATCAGCTAAATTTTATATATAAAACTAGTTTATAAAATATCTTTGAAATCTTTCACAATAACCCGATTCCTAAACAAATTACTAACAATGTTCTAAGTTCAAGAACAAGCCATGTTATTTAACTTTACTTTACTTTCATCAAACAAATCAAACTGACCTGAAATTCCAAGACAAGTGATTCTTCTTCCACTGATATTTCATTGTCACTTTCATCACCATCGCCGGCCATCTTGGATTTTCTTTATTAGGTACCAGACTTCCTTTCACGCCCTTCCTCAATATCGTCACTAGCATAGAGATTATAAATAACACTAGAGGAGGCATCGAGTTTAAAAATTGGAAACGCAGCTAATGGGGGGCAAATTCAAGTCCCGGATATAAAATCGTGCTCTCATTGGCTGATTTGAAACTCGTCACCAATGAGAACACGAATACACATCCGGGACTTGAATTTGCCCCCCAATAGTAGCGTTCCCTTTTTTTTTACTGAATAAAGATTACAATGCCTCCTCTAGTGTTATTTATAATCTCTATGGTCACTAGTCACTAGTATGACAACTGCTTTTAATCTTCAAATGATTCAGGGGGGGGGGGGGAATAAGGGTATACAAATCCGCCGATCCGCCCAAATTTGAAGCGAAATCCGCCGTCCGACAATTATCTTGTCAAATTTGGATCCGCTAAAAGCTCTACTATGAAGTCACATGCAATCCAGGATCCGAACTAAATTGCAAACAAAATCCACAATCCGAGCCAAAATATTAGATAAATCCGCAATCCGCTGTATTAATAAGATCCGCAAATCCGTGTAAAATATTCGCCAAATCCGAAATCCGAACAATTTTTTCGGCGGAATCCGACGATCCGAAAACCTATATTCACTCCCCCCCCCCCATTCAGTGTCTTTTTAAAAATGCTAAACGTTAATTGTGTTGTAAATACCTTTCCATGTGGATAGCATATCCACGGATTTGAGTTGTTGGAAGGCTAGGCTAAACAAGTTAGTGACTGAGTTAAGTTGTTAGCTTTATTTACATAAACATACCCTGCAAGTACTTAACCGAAGATTCCGTCTATCTACAGTGTAATTTAAACGCTTGTATATCCAAAAATCTGTTTCAGAAACTCATGCATGAAATGCAGTTCTAGGGGTGGAAAAATTCAAAAATGTAGATCCCTCCCCCTCCCCCACAGACGAATTCTTAAAAAAGACCCTGCAATGCAGTCAGCAAAACAAGAACAGCTGAACAGCGAAGAAAGATTGCCTGGGACTAGACGGTGTTTCCAGTTTTAGCACAATCTCGTCCCCAGATTGGTTGCACCAGATGCCGAGTCTCTGCTTTCAGGATACTCTGCCCGCATCAAACCTTTGCCAGCCCCTAAAGAAGGGTTAGGGCGGACACGGGCAAAGGCTCGATGCGGGGATGCCTGGGTAGTGCTCGGTGCTCCGCGGGTTTCTTCCAGTGTGGACCAGGGATAGTTGGATAAATACTTTAGTTCGGATTAGGTTCTGCTCTAGTATCACTGGATCTAGAAGGGATATGCGATCCTTACTGAATCTCTATGGGCCTAGGCCTCTATATGGAGAACAGTTTAGAACTGAGGGCCCTTGATCCTAACAATTATTTCACCATGTTCTCCACATGTTCCCTATGATATTTTTGGCTTTGTTCCCATTGCTGATTTGCAAAATAATGTCTTGTTCCCAAGTGCCACTCAGTATAAATTAAGTTTAGTTTAATCTAGGTTTCCTTTCGTAGCACTGCATGGATTAATTAGCTGGGATGCTAATTCTAGCTCTTTAGAACTGATAGAACGACTGTTATCTAGTATATGTTTCACAAGAGAGTTTGTCGGTTAACCGAGTCAAGTCCGAGTCAAATCCGAGCCCGAGTCAAATGTCCGAATCACTGTTTAGTGGTCTTTGTAGTTCAATGACTTACTACCCTAACCCTAACCCTACTTCTAACACTATTCGATTATGAATTTTATTCAATTTCGGAGTTCGTCGGTTAACCGAGTTAAATCCGAGTCCGCGAGTGAAATGTCCGGAGTCACTGTTTAGCGGTCTTTGTAGTTCAATGACTTAGTACCTTAACCTTAAACACCCAACTCCTAATCCTATTCGAATGTGAATTTTATTCAATTTCGTCTTTTTTTACGTGCCTCGAACGTTTGACTCGGATTTGACTTGGTAAATGGATTTAGTCTTTCACAAGAAACTTATGAAAACCAGTTTATTAAAACTGATAATTCAATTAAGATTCCTGTTGTAGAAACCCTGGATCAATAAGGATATGTCCGGCTGTGCGTGAACCCACAGTTCTCGAGAGAGCAATTGAAGTCTGATCATACATGACTTGGTTGAGCTATCCGGTTTATCAAAAGTTAGTTTAGATTACAGCATGTAAATTTTAATTAACTTCAAGATTGTTTACCAAATACAACAACCAACAAACAGGTGGCAAAGATTTCGAAAGTCGATTTCTATAGTGACGGTTAACTCTAGTCCAACGACTGGCCAGTTCCGCAATAAATTTTGAATATACTACAATATTAGTGGAACAGAAATATGAAAAAATGGATAGCAGTTTACGAAAATCTATAAGAACTGCCGCATGGATTCACGACAGCCCATTAGGTACGTAAATAAACTACATTCACTGATTCAGTATACCAGTTAATTGTTGTTAGCAGCGAAGATTATACAGTTAACATTTATCAGTAATTGTTAAGGCTTTTCACTTGGCCCTTTGATGAGTAAAACAATGGAGATTAAAATAGTCTGATGTAAGCCAGAGAAAAATGGAGTAGTATACCGGATTACCGGTATTTCAATTAACTGTCGGGTTGTTATATGCGATGGTTAATTGACAACTTGCGTAATAGACTAAATTTTGATCTAGACAAAAATTTCATCACAGCTTGAAAGAGCATCACAAAATTAGTAATATTCCAAAGTTTCGTTGCGAAATGTTGTAAAATGCGGATAATATAGCCTTGCGAAGTTTGCAATTTTCAGTCATTTTAGATTACAAACGGGAAATTGACAGCCCAATACCCTTTGGGGCTGTCAATTTCCCGTTTGTAATCTAAAATGACTGAAAATTGCAAACTTCGCAAGGCTATTTTATCCGCATTTTACAACATTTCGCAACGAAACTTTGGAATATTACTAATTTTGTGATGCTCTTTCAAGCTGTGATGAAATTTTTGTCTAGACTTGTTTAGATATCAAAATTTAGTCTGTTACGCAAATGGTCGATTGAGAAGTGAGATTTTGCATGAGAGTTTTCTCAATTAACTTTCATGCCCCGGTCGAACGAGAACAAGAGTTGCATGAGAGCTGGAATAACGGATACTGGAATAACGAAAATTAGTATAAACCTACTGTTAGGCTATCACATATCGTGGCTTCTGATTGGGTACGCTACTAGTAGGCTATTAGTGATAGCCTACTAATCGAAAATTCAAAATGGCGGAAAATTCGCATTTTGCACTTTTGCCGAAGTGTCTGATGATTTTTTGGACGACTTGTTGAACAATTCTGTACTAAAAAAAACACGAAAAAGCAACAAAAATATGGAATGGCAATTTTTAAGGGTAAGAAAATAGACAAAATAACATACACTCAATGAAATTTTAAAATTAAAACTGAATTTTGTAAAACATTTTACGCGAACAAAAACTAAAATATTTGTTTACCTTTAATGGTTTTATAATGTTTTTTTTTTGTGTATTTTTGTATTGTGTTTGCAGCCTAGTTGTAAATTAATGTTAAAGTTTATACTAAAACAATTAGACAACTCGGCCTCGTTGTCTATGAGCAAATAGTCAACTCGGCTTCGCCTCGTTAACTATTCGCTCATAGACAACTCGGCCTCGTTGTCTAATTGTTAAATATTGAATTATCGCAACCCAATGGATGATTCCCAGCTATAGACGAAATTTTGATCTAGACAAGAAGAAAGGTGTCGATTACCAGCTGCAAAGAACATCTTAAACTGAGTAAAATTGCAAAGTTTGAGTGCGAATTGTTGTAAAATGAGGAAAAAAATATAGCACGGCGAAGTTCGCAAATGTTGTATATATTTGCATTACGCGCGGGAAAAATAATCATTTTTGAACCGAAAATGGTTATTTTTACAGCGACTCAAAAATGGTTATTTTTCTAGCGCGTAATACAAATATATACAAAATTTGAGAACTTCACAAAGCTATATTTTGTTCATTTCGCAACATTTAACAACCAATATTTGCAGTTTTACTCATTCTACGATGCTCTTTCTAGCTGTGGTGTTGGATTTCCTTCATCTTGCCTTGATCAAAATTTAGTCTATAGCTGAAATCACCCATTTGAATGATATGTGTGATTCTATAGGTGACAAGATGGTGCCGATGACAGCAAGCGAAAGGAAATCAGTCACAAAAGTTTTCGGTTCGACCTCGCCACAAAAGCAATATTTAAGACAAGTGCAAGATTCTACGCTTTGTCTCAACGAAGAAACCTATTTGCACAGATATTCAGCCACAACACACGACACGCATGATCATCAGTCAAGCGAAAGGTTTGAGAAGAATGGTTTAAGTAGTTTTGTGGACAGCGAAATGAGACGACTTCATCATTCAAAATTTCTTAACACGAAATTCTCTTCATTGGATGCAGGTGGGATAAGGAAAGGGCAAAAGAGGGATAATGGTAGTTTGATGGATAATCGTAGGAGGGATGTGTTGGGGAAGCGGGAGGTAGAAAGGGATAAAAGTATGTGTGACGTCGAGGGTATAGTTGTAAAAAATAACAATGAAAAACTTGGTAAATATTCGAAAAGACCCAGAAATATTCCTAATTCGAGAGACGCTGGTCCGTTGTAAAATGTGATATCAAGCATATCTACTGTAAAAGCATGTTTTTTAAAGTACTTATATGCAACGAAATTTCACATATTTTTTTATGATTGCGTTGTAAAGGAAATTAAAAATGACTACATACTTTGCCAAACTATCTAAATTTTTTTAAATTTCAACCTCTGGTCAGACCCAAGCGAACTTGTTATGCAGTCATACGAGCCTCTATTAAGTGGACCTCACCAATTGTGTCTGCTTAAGGTGGCTCCCTACAGTTGTAAAGAACGCAAAATATTTCTTTGCTATTTATGGGAAATGGGGATTGTTTTGGGAGTAGATACAACGCTTGCGTAATCTTTATACTTCAAGCACAATTGTTCGACAGAAGTAAATTGTATGTTGCTGTGGTATAGAATCTTTTGAAAATTGAGTATATTGCAATAAATTACTATTACCTCTAAAATACAAAATTTCAGAAAAATTGACCGAGGGAAAACAACTTATTGCATTACAAACATTGCGCGGTCAAATACAATTTTTGCTGGCGTGATAAAATTTCAACTCGAGAAGATCGCGTCATTTCGTTACCAGTCCCATGCTTAAACAACTGTAGGGAGCCACCTTAAGAGAGGCTATTCGGCTCATTGGGATCTCGAGCTAAGTGTCCGCTTACGCTAAATAGAGTTGTGCGCTGAATAGGGGTAATGATAATTCTATACATTTTGTTGAAGAAATCATTGGGATCGGAGGTATGGGCCCAATTAAGAGGGGCGTCCGCTTAAAGCCCCGTTTACACTTGCAATTGTTGCTCCGACTTTAGGGGCAATTTTCTTCTTCCGATGAAGTCTGGAATTTCTGAAATTCGTTAATATTTTAACGATAATAGATATAATAAAAGAACAAAATTCACTTCGCTCTTGCAAAAATCCGTTATAGAACAACAATTCATATTATTGTTATGACTGGTAAATTGAAATAAGTAAAATACTTTGTTAATGTTTAATATGTAAAATTTCAATTTTCCATGACTACAATTGATTTTCCAGGATTTCCAGGCCTGGATTTTGGAATATTGAAATTTTTTCCAGGACCCGTACGAACCCTGAGCTATGTATGTTCAGATGAGGGTTAATGTCATAGATATAGGAGATCTAGATTGCTAACGCATACCTAGCGCAGGCGGGGCCTACATGATAAATCCAAGATGGCGGTACAACAGGGCAAAAAGACTATAGATTCTATTACGAAAATCAGGATTTTTGCATTTTTTGCCGTCGCATTGTTTTGAAACTTATTCGGTACAATTTTATGGTAAAGAGAAACTTACCGCGAAGATTTTGAGCATATATATGATTGAATTGGATGAAAAATCGCAAAATTATCCAGCGATAAAAGTTCGTGTGAAATGGTCAGTTGGAGCGTTTTATTGCCAGAAATACTGTGCTATGTTAACATCTAGCCTTGTGAATGGTGTTTTATACTTGCATCTCTCATCATCATCTGCTCTGTCCTCATAATTATGAAAAATGAACTGTTATGTACCCCCCCCCCCTCCTTGCTTGTTAGAGAAGTAAACTGATGAGAGCACTGGATGAGGGTCTATCATCTAAGGTCTGTTATAATTTGCTTTTTATGCAAATAGTGAGCAAAAATTAAAGCAAAACTGTACAATTTACATATATAGTACTATATCAGTACTATACACGAACTTTTATCGCTGGATAATTTTGCGATTTTTCATCCAATTCAATCATATATATGCTCAAAATCTTCGCGGTAAGTTTCTCTTTACCATAAAATTTGACCGAATAAGTTTCAAAACAATGCGACGGCAAAAAATGCAAAATTCTGATTTTCGTAATAGAGTTTATAGTCGTTTTGCCCTGTTGTACCGCCATCTTGGATTTATCATGTAGGCCCCGCCTGCGCTAGGTATGCGTTAGCAATCTAGATCTCCTATATCTATGGTTAATGTACTCTGAACATTCATAACTCATCTACTCGTTCACATGCATCAGAAGGGGAAAGTCGCATTAGAAATCTCAGCGAAAACTGCAAGTGTAAACGGGCCTTGAAGCTCGAGTATTAATACGAGCAACAAAATCGCTGCAGCTTGCAACAAAATCTGATTTCAACATTGACATGTTGCCTCGTGATTTGTAATTTATGTGTAAACATAAACAATTACAGTTGATTTCACATAACCTTTCCGTGAACGTTGCGAACTTCGTTCCGAACTTCGTTGTGAAGTTCAAAAGTTCACACTGAACTTCGGTCCGAAAATCGGTTTGTAAACAAAGCCTCTGTTTGGTCCCTTAACAAAAATAAGCCAATTAGAGGCTTTGTTTACAAACTGGCTTGTGAATTTCAGTATGAAGTTTTGAACAACGAAGTTCGGAACGAAGTTCGCAACATTCACGGAAAAGTTATGTGAAATCAACTGTAACATGAGCAGAAATCTGATTTTGTTGCAAGTTGCAGCAATTTTGTTGCCCGTATTAGCCATTCCGAAGTTGATGAGTGGACTGGGGACGAGTGTTAAAAAGTGCCCAAATTAAGAAATGAACCAAATCACTAAAAAGACCACCTCAAAGTTAGTGAGTATACAAAGTTTGAAGACGTTTACATGAATATCCTTCGAATAATAAGCTTTCGAAAATCGTGATATTTACTGCCGGATATTTACTATGAAATGTATTGTAATTTTTGTTTTGGGGACGCGCGTCCCAAAAGCAATCTTTTAGACTATGTGCACACGGTGACGTTTTCGAGCGTTTTCATTTGTGTTTTCACGCTAAAACGGATACAAACACTATCAATTTACGACAGAAGTTGTAGTTTATTTAATATATCCGAGATATTTTCCTTTGGGCTGTGCGAATACGGCGTCAAAACGATTTTACGGACAAAAACGTTTTTGAAAACGCTGCAAAACGACGCCCGTGTGCACATAGTCTTAATCAGTAATTTCACAATTTTCGAAAGCTTATTATTCGAAGGGTATTCATGTAAACGTCTTCAAACTTTGTATACTTACTAATTTTGAGGTGGTCTTTTTAGTCATTTGGTTCATTTCTTAATTCGGGCACTTATTAACACTCGTCCCCAGCCCTCTAAGCAACTTCGGAATGGCTAATTACTCCACCTTAAGAGAGGTATCCGTTAATAGAGATCCGACTGTAATCCATACTGGTGGTCAAAACGTACGCGAGAGTTGCACTCTCATCCTTTTTCTGACCGCTGCTTAAGTTCATAGTAATTTTGTTTCCACTTCACTTGGTGTGTTTTATCCTACATACATTTCTATTTTATTTGGTATCTTACATTATGTACAATCATAATAATGCCCACAATATAAATATTTAATGAATCTAAAAATGTAACAGATTTGCAAATTTTCCCCTTGAATAAATAGAGAATAATACATGGGTGCGCGGAAATACCACATTTATTTCGAGTGTTGAACATGATATCTCTCCAAGCACCCATGTATTTTTCTGTTTATTATATAAAGAACAGTCTTTGAAAAGCGATAATTTTAGAGAAAAGCGATAATTAAAAAGCGATAATTTTCACATGCGAGATCATCATGAATAATCTCACATGTGAGATTATCACTTTTATCAGTGCTCGAAGTCTCTATAAAGCACTATACTTTATATAATAAATCGCTTTTCAATTATCGCTTTTCTCTAAAATTATCGCTTTTCAAAGACTGTTCTTTATATAATAAACAGAAAAATACATGGGTGCTTGGAGAGATATCATGTTCAACACTCGAAATAAATCTGGTATAAATAATAATAAAAATAAATATGGCGCAGGGCGGTGCGCACCCCATAAAATACTTTGCACCCCCTCGAATTTTCGGCAACCCCTAGAGCAAAATCTGAAATCCATCTATGACATATTCTGATTGTATCAAATAGCTATCCTCCATATTAATGTACAAATTAAATAAATGGAATTTTCCAATACCAGTATTGCGTACCATGTCACGAATGTTTTGCATCAATTTCAATAATATCACATGTTCAATTAAATTTTCATGACCATTTAAAATCCTATACAAAAAAGTTAAATTATTGTAGAATTTATGATGAAATAGAACCTCTGTGGAGCAATAATTACTTGTTTTAATAAAATGAATCCCAAGGGACTTCCCTTTACATGTATAACAGCTGTCTCACCAATGTAAAACGCATCAGGAAAGTAGCTGCTTCATGACCAGTTAATGTGGGCAAATATTTTACTGTCGATACAATGGAAGTGTTGATAAAATATTGCACCAATTCCTTTCCTCAAGTTGATCAATTCATCTGATAGAAAATTGATCAACTACTTGTTACTTTTGGATGAGCCAATTAGATTTCGTTTTAGAACCGATTGACCAATAGGGAACGCACAGGAAGTAAAAAGAAATTTGAATTCGTATGAATTGATCAACTTGAGGAAATGAATTCATGCAATATTTTATCAAAGCTTCCATTGCATCGACAGTAATACCCAACATTTTTCCCTTGGCAAGTAAAATGACATGTATTAGCGAATATTAGCCACTGAGTGGGCGTGGCAGCAACCTCGCTTTAACAAGTAATATTGTCTCATCTGGAGCCTTTTTTAAGAATTCGTAGGGGGGGGGGGCATCTACAAAAAGAGATCATACTATCCTGAGAGTGGATGACAATTGGTGACAAAAAGTTTGGTGTGGTGTTGTATGTAATAGTAGGGGCCTAGGGGGGTCTTTTGCATTTTTCCACCCCTAGGACTGCATTTTGTGCGTTTTCTGAAACAGATTTTTAGATATACAACCTTACATTATGCTGTAGATAGACCGAATCTTCAGTTAAGTACCTGCATGGTATGTTTATGTAGATACCACAACTCCGTCACTAACTTGTTTAGCCTAGCCTTCCAACAACTCAAATCTATAGGGTCTGGGATATGCTAACCACACGGAAATTTTTAAAATCAAAAGTATTTACAACACAATGTTTAGCATTTTAAAAAAGAGATTGAATCATTTCAAGATAAAAGACATATGACATAAGATTCACAAATTTCATTTACTAGAATATCAAAATCCACTTTTCTTCCAATGTTTTGCCTATATTTCACAGAAAGAAGACTTTGACTGAGGGGGCCAAAATTGTTGAGTGGGGTGGGGCACCATGGGGCCTGAGGGGGTTTTGCCCCCCCCCCCCCCGCCC
>CACRXK020017237.1:0-10770 GCA_902702795.2 Paramuricea clavata
TTTAGCAGAACAGCATACGTCATTCACAGAACAGCATACCGCGGAATTAGCAGAACAGCGCATAACATGCGTATTAGCAGAACAGCATACAGAATTAGTATAATTGTAGCTCGAATTCGAACATCAATGGACGGAACGCTCATTCCCGCTGATGATTTAGAAAAATTGTTTTTGTCAACAACAAAAAATTATTCTCATATTTTAAATCGTAAAAAAATGAATGATGATTGACGATTTTGAAATATGAGAATCCGTTTATTTTTGAAAAAAACAATTTTTCATTTTTAATGAAGTGAAAAATGAAGTTATTTTTCCATTGACAATAATCTATAGACTATACATTTAATTCAGTCGCCTTCTGTACTTATGGCCTGTAGTGCAGTGCTTATTCAGGGCCGTAGGAAGCTCTAATGTTAAATGTTCCGTTTGCCTAGTAGAGTTTCTAATTAAATGATGATGTGTCTAGACTTTTATATATGGCTTGGAGTTGGAGTAGAACAGTTAAGGCAGATGTATAAAAAAAGATAATCCAATTTTAGCATGCCATTCTGCGTTAATTACTTCGGTGCATGAATGTATTTTTTATAATCATAAAGATCGGTCTTTTAGGACCTTTTAGCTGTAGGATGACACGTTTTTCATCCAATATGGAGAAAAAGTGAGCAAATACGAGTCCGATAAAAATTGTTTGTCGAAAGTGCATATTTTCACCGTTGAGAATTGGGTCTAAAACTCAATTGAAAATTAATTCCCCCTTTAGGACTTAAGTTGATGAATTTCACTTTTGTTAAAATGACACATTCGTAATTAATAATTGCTCAGTTTTCTTTTCGTTATGCACTTCTTTAATTAGGCGCAACAGAGGTACAAATCTGCGATTTCGACAAACAATTTGTGTCGCGGACTCGTATTCGCTCAATTGTTCTCTATAATGGATGAAAAACATGCCATTCAACAGCCTAAAGCCTGAATTTTATGATTATGAAAAAATTACGCTCATATACACCGAGTAATTAACGCACAATGGATGCTAAATTAATTTGCATATATTACGCAACGTGCATGGGAAAACATTAAGGTTGTCACACAATTTTAATGCAAGAAGTTTATTTTTCATCACAAGTTTTACACGCTTGTAATTCTGCTGTTACATACTACACATATAGCTACCGACTATTACATCTACAGATACGGTCTTATAATATTGAGAAAACGTTCTTAGTGAAAATCCGGTCCTGGTAATCCTTTGTCTGCATCACTCGGATTTGTATTGTTTTTAGCCGATCCGAATTCTACCAATCGCGCGTTTTGGACGGGCACGAATTTGTTTAGACAGTGGGATACTGGATATCATCTCCAGACCAATGAGGCAGAACTTCGTTGGACGATCGCTCAGTCCATCCTGGACATCTCTTGAGAAGATGCCAATGACAGCGGAGGAGAAAAAAATGGGGGGCAATTTCTCTTCCAATTTCTCTTGCCATGTTTTGGCTTGGCTGCATTCGTCTTTTACCAGGTAGCGAAGTACGATCCTTTTTCGCTTCTTGCCATTGCCATTTCGTCGGTGCCAATGGAAAACTCGGTGGTTTTGCTGAAACCAAGTTCTTCCAGATTCGCTTCACGCAAGGCTTCTCGCAATTCGTAGCTGTTCATGGCGCCGTTTTGATCGGACACTTCGACTTCGTCCGTTTCCGAAACAGCCCCATCTGAAAAACATTGAAACCCACAAATTTTATAGGCTAATTTTAAACTATATATACTATATATTAAGCCCCGTTTACACTACGCTCAATTTTTGGTACGGCACGGATAAAATTGGTACCCGTACCACGTTTTTGGTTCTTGGACTACCTATTTAGGTAGTGCTTATATATAGCTTGTGAAACGTCTCTATGAGAACATTCGTATTCACTTCAACAATTTAAAATAAATGAATGATATTTGGTGAGAAAATTAAACTTAAAGTTTATATAAATCAGCATGATTTTGTATCAAATATACAAACTCCTTCGCGCTTATGATTTCTTCTGTGTTTTCTTCATGAATTATTAATGAGTTTCACAATTTAGGTTAAACTTTTTGTATGAACATTATTGTATCATAGTGCTGGCATAGACACTGTCATGATATAATACTCAATCTTTTATAAATATTACCTGCAACATACGATGATGTGACCGCCGCTGCAAAGACCACGGCCAAAATGTTGAAAGACTTCATTGTCTTTTGCTTCGACCTTGCTTCTTTTTCAAGTCCGAATTTTGGAGATATTTTCGTTTGTTATTTCCTTACTGATGTGCAGGCTCCGAGCACTGAATGATGAATGAAGTATTTTCCAAAGTTGACTCCTATTTCTGTATTCTATTATATGCGACTCGATCTCAATGCTCTTTTGTAAATGACGTGTGCTGTTCTGCTAATACGTGACGCTATTAAATCCGTGGGTCTTAGCTGTCATTCATTTTTTTACTGACGATTTTGAAATATGAGTCGGTTCATTTTTGACAAAAATATTTTTTTTAAATCACCAGAATGAGTGTTCCATCCTTTAATTAATGTCAGAATTCTAAGGTTATCCATGGCAGTTTGGTTTACCTGAGTAACAGGCATTCTTTCGGATTTTAACCGTGGTATAAAGAAAGGGTATAAAGAGGCATTGTCATTTTTGTGATGGAGCTATCAGATATTGAGACGAATTATCAGTTCACTCACCCATACCTTGGCAGCCCAATAGCTAGGCGTGTTAAATATTTTACTAGAATATTCAAACTTTTAATTTATAATAAAACTGTTTAATTAATAGAGCGTTTGCACATGACGTCACAGCCGCCATGTTGGTGTTCCAATTCAAAATAATTTTAATTAGCCTCTAATTTTGTCTAGACTCTAGATCATGGCTTTTGTTGAGTTGGTCACCATAGCAACCGCATGAGCTAAATGTTGAAATGTGAACAGGGGCATCGGAACCGGAGGGGGGGGGGAGGGGGGGGAGGGTGGGCAGGCCCCCACAAACTTCGGAACTTTACAACGAACATTCCGAATTTACAAGTAAACATTGGAAGTCAGTTTTGAAAAGCAAATTGAAATCGAGAGTATTAAAGCTGGCCAGTTACAGACAAGCAAGTTTTATATGACAAAGATTGACAAGTTTTTTCTCTCCTTTGTATAGGCAACTTTGCCAATTTTTACTATGACAAGTATACTTGTTCAATGGTCGTAAAGCAGCGGATTGGGTCATGATCTTTCCCATCAGCCGAAATACACCATTTTAGAACTAAAAATACGCGGAGTGATTATAACTAGAGAATATTCATGATTTATATGTGGTTTACAGGTATCATGAACTATTATAAACTGGCCGTTGAGAAAGATCGTGATTCGTGACTTGAAAATGGGTAGGGGTGAGGATAATTTCCATCCCTTCTGAGGGGAAATATCATTTTTCATAATCAAATATTTTACCTGTATGAGAATTTTTAGAGTATTCACTGCAAATATCAGAGTACGTACAATAATAAACAACAAGAATCAATTCGTTTTCTCAGTAAGACTGTATCTGTAGATTTGTAACAGCAGAATAATTACAAGCGTGTAAAACTTGTGATAAAAAATAAACTTCTTGCATAAAAAATTGTTTATCAACCTTGTTTTCCCACGTTGCGTAATATATACAGCATGAGCAGCCGTGTTGTACCCATGCAGGCTTTACCCACAACGGCTAAAGTCTCAGGAAAATGATTGGCTTATAGATTATTTTGAAATATTAAAGCATCGATTTTTGCCGGTTGAGTCCATTTCTACTTCATCAGTGACTTCTACTCACTGTCAGAAATAACCTGGCTGTAATTCTAGCCAATCAGGATTCATGAAATCCAGCCAATTACAAAACTGATAAACTTTAAAGATGTTGTAAAGTCCGTAATGTAAACAAATGCTTTGTTTACATTTAGAACTGCTATATTTGTAGAATATGATATACTAACTGAATATCTAACACTTTTCGGGTTCGCTATGAAAGATGCAAAATTTGGACAATGTTTATATCTGCGGGTCTCGTTGGTTATGAGTTTAAAGTTTTTTGGCCTATTTTGGTAGATTTTGGCTCTTTGTGAACAGCATTTGGCTCCGAGCATGCGCGAGAGCCTACCCAACCAGCGTTCTCACTTTTAAGAAAATTTCCTTAAACTGAGGAAATTTGAACTAGTTTAGGGAAATTTTTAAGGAAACGAATTTTTTAAGGAAATTTTAAGGAAATTCTTTGACATTCATAATATTTTACATAATCACTTACATTCGTAAAAGATTACATCCAAACAACACTTTATTTTGTATTTTTTTCCAGAAAAGCAAATCACTATCGTTATAACACATTTATTTCTCTTGGGACACGCGTGTCCTGCGCGTAAACAAAACAAGTTAACATGAATTCAACGTCAAAGTCAACTGCCTTTTTATGTTGGGCTATTCCAATTATTATCCGCACCCCCCCTGTTGAGGAACCCCTTTCTCATGTCGGTACTCCCCTGGAATTTCCGCAAATTTTCATGTAAAATTTACCCCTTCCCATGGAAATTCCTTGTAAAAATTACCCTTCCCCATGGAATTTCCATTCTAAATTAGGCCTTCCCCATGGAATTTCCATTTAAAATTTGGCCCTGTCCATGGAATTTCCATGTGTAAATTACCCCTCCCTATGGAATTTCCATCATGGGACATTTACTCCCGGAAATTTGCCTCTAACATATGTCCTCCCATGGAATTTCCATCCCATCAAATTTACCCCTCCCTTTGGAAATTCCATGTGAGAATTACTCCTCCCCTTGGAAATCCAGAGCCTGAATGCCCCCTTCCCTGGAAATTCCAGGGTTAATGCACCCCCTCCCCTGGAAATTCCAGGGTTAATGTATTCCCTCCCCTGGAAATTTAAAGTTAATGCACCTCTCCCCTGGAAATTCCAAGGTTAATACACCCCCTCCCCTGGAAATTCCAAGGTTAATACACCCCCTCCCCTGGAAATTCCAAGGTTCCTCAACAGGGGGGGTGTGTGGATAATAATTGGAATAGCCCATTAGTTTAACCCATTAAGCTGCATTGTGCCATAGTGTGCCCTACTTTATTATTTTACTCTGTTTAGTGTCAGATTTTAAAGGCCCATTTTGACTCAAGAAAAATTTCCATGGACGGAAAATTTGTTTCAGCCAATCAAATTGTACAAAATTTTCTTCCTGCGGAAAATTTTGGCCAACATAAATTTTCCATCGGGAAAAAATTTTGAAGTTGAAAATTAATGATATTTTTGGAAAATTTTCTGTCCGTGGAAATTTTTCTTGAGTGGAAATGGGGGTTTACTCCTCAAGGGGAGAGCACTGGTGTTCCATCAGTTTTAAATAAATTGAAATTTCATTTATTTTTTTTGAAAGATTCAAACTGAAAAAGAAGATGAGAAATTGGCCATGACTGTGCAGGAGGAAGACTCTCCGGTATGTCCAAATATCAAACACAATCTTTCCATGAAGATTTTCAGTGTTTTAAATAATCTTAAAACAGTTCTATGTAATTTTTCTGAAGGAGCTGCTGGATTTTCTACTCCGAGTATATCCAGCTGTCATGGCTGAACTAGACAAAAGTACAAGAAGCCATGCTTTTGATGGTTAGTTAAAACTTAATTTTCATTGTTATGATATATATCAAGCTTCCTGGCAATACCCTAGATATAGTTAAATTGGGGCATTCCAGAAAACATACATACCTCCCCCCCCCCCCAAGGGGGAATTAAACCCCCTTCCGATGTCCTAATGTACTTACTATCACCAGAAACAAATCCCCCCCCCCCGGTGGACAGCAGAAATTTCCTCCATGTGGGCAGGGTGGAACTTTTCCAACCTTGTACCCAGGGCCTTTGCGCGGTTCAGAGGCTAGCCTGTGAACTGTGCAAAGGCCCCGGGTGCAAGGTTGGAACTTTTCTGGAACGACCCATTCTAATGTTGTTCCTATCTAACTGTGTTATACTGTTACTATATTTACTAGGTTATGAAGTTGATTGGGAGGAATCGTCAAATTCTGTGCAGTGTCTTCATACATTATCACATGCTGCTCTGGAAGAAAAAGTGAGTAATAACAGAAAAAGGTAGGTCATTTTCTGGGGTAATTATGTTGGGTGCACCCCACTAGAAAACATCTACCCCTAATTCCCCAGCATCAAATGCAATTGTTTTCATTTCTGACATATTTCAGGCTCCCCTCCCTATGACCCCCTCCCTCTCTGAAAACTCCCCCTTGGGAAAGTCTACATCCTGCTGCCAACTTTTTAACCCCCTCTCTTGAAAAGTGTACAATTCCACCCCCTCCCCTGATGGAAAGTGAACACCCGTACCAGATCAGCCTTGACCTGCCCTTGATTCTTAATTCTTCTCTTTGTTCTAGCTTGAAGTAACATGTCTTTCCTGGAACCCAACTGGTGCTGTTTTAGCTGTAGCATATGGCCGCTATGATCATCAGGATTGGTGCACACACAAAGTACTACATTTCCTTTAATTTAAACCAACATTGTATTTAAGTCTGGACCTACAGTTTGAATTTAGAAAATTCTTTTACAGATGAAGTGTAGTCAAATGTAACTGTAAAACTTCAAAGAAAACATAATGCATTGTTATTGGAAAAAGTTGGTGTGGGCCAACCACAAATCTTTCAAATTTTAACTGTCCGATCTTTCTGAGCTCCATTGGTCTACTCTCCATTTTGCAATTCCCAAGAGCTGTGTTAGTAATAATTCAAATCTAGGCAATTAAGTTTACTCACATTCTACTTCTAGTCTAGTGCTTGCATGAACCCTGCTTAGCAAATGATTATTTATATTTTTTCTTATTTTCTTAGTCTTCTCTGTGTACCTGGAATCTGGACAGAAGGTCACTGAATGCAAACAAAGCTGATTTGGCTATTGATATTCCTGTGAGTAATGCAATATGCAATAGACATTTTGTGGTTTTTATGCAGCTTTTTAGGTAGATGTTGACATCTTGTGTTCCTGGTTTTGCTATAGAGTTGTGTTATGAGTATTGCATTTCATCCTATCATTCCATCCCTTATTCTTGCTGGAACATTCAATGGTAAATTTACCAAATTTTATACTTAGAGATCATTTACATTATTTTACAACAGTAGGGCAACATGTCATTCCCTCACCAGTTATATATCTACCTCACATTTCTCTTGTAGGTGCAGTGTATGTTTATGACATTGGCAAAGAAGATGATACATTGATTGCCTCATCAGGTGTTGGAGAAAATTCTCATAAAGACCCAATTTCACAGGTACTGCATTTACTGTAGTTTAGAGAATCTGTAAAGTATATGGAAAAAGTACCTTTGTATATATGGATAATGGATTTATGAATCATTACTTTTCATCTGTAGGTGATGTGGTTAAATGATCCAGCATCCAAAGATAAAAAGTTTAAGGTAATCTGTTGATGTATTTTTGAAAATTCTTTACAGTAAAAAGTATGAGTCATATTGATCAAAATTTTATAACTGAAAAACTATGAACTGCCATTTTGCTATAGAGTCAGCATTGTAGAACATTTTATTTGCGTGGAGTTCTTCCATCTTCCTCAAGGCACATTCCTCTCCACTCCCTAGAAAATCCTATGTTATATCAATTTCCATATAGATCATGAGTGCGGGTGGTGATGGTAAAATCTTGATTTGGAGGTTGAGTCAGAGCAGTAAGAATCTCAAGTTACTCAGTGGTTTTGTTGTCCAAACTGACAGTATTCCTCGTAATCTCAGAGTCAGTAAAGCCAGGGGAGATAGCTTGGTAGGAGGTAAGTTTTTGAGGAACAGGATTCCTTCAAGAAGCACCGTTGTCTGATTATTCTGAGAATAGTGCTGTACGTGACTGGGTTCTAAAGTTCCCTTCTGTGGTACTGAACCAATGAGGGATGGCTTTTATCCTTGACCTAGCTGTAGGGAAAACAAAGCAAAACCGTAATTAGTTCCTTCAATGTTTGCATTATGGAAACATATAGAGCTATCCAGTATAAAGTTAAGTTACTTAGTTTATAGTCTGTCAGGAAATAGATGTTGATCCATACGCACATGCAATATGTCTCCACAGATGATGTTGCGGAGTAATTGCATACAATTTGTATTTTCTAGTGACCTGTCTTTCGTTCTCCCATGAAGACAAGACAACATTCGTAGCAGGTTCTGAAGGTGGAGGTGTATTTAAATGCTCTACGAATGCCACAACAACTGCAACCTCAGGTATGCGCGATATAATTCACTGATCCTTCATCTCTTCTCCATCTATGTCTCCTTCCATATCAACCTTGTTTCAATCACCTTGGGTATCTAAAATTTATACACCCAAAATTTTTTGATCTCTTCATTCCATTATCTCTCTGACCAGCTCCCCTCCCTTCATCTCCTTTTATTACGTGTTCATTCCATCCCAACCTTCTCTCACTTCCTCTGCAATGTCTACAATCCTACATCTTCCTCTGAGCGATATATGATGTCTGTGACTCGCCCTTCATCTCCTCTTATTACGTGTTCATTCCATCCCAACCTTTCCCCTCTTCCTCTGCAATGTCTACAATCCTACATCTTCCTCTGAGCGATATATGATGTTATGATGTCTATGACTCGCCCTTCTTCAGCTCCTCTTATTACGTGTTCATTCCATCCCAACCTTTCCTCACTTCCTCTGCAATGTCTACAATCCACATCTTCCTCTGAGCGATATATGATGTCTATGACTCGCCCTTCTTCAGCTCCTCTTATTATGTGTTCATTCCATCCCAACCTTTCCTCACTTCCTCTGCAATGTCTACAATCCCACATCTTCCTCTGAGCGATCCATGATGTCTATGGCCTGCCCTTCATGGCTTCATCATGTCCTATTACGTGTTCATACAATCTCAACCTTACTTTCTTCCTTGTAATGTTTACAACCCCACATCTTCCTCTGTTCTCTTCATTCCACATTTCCATGATGTCTGTGACCCGCCCTTCTTCATCTCCTATAACGTGTTCATACCATCTAAACCTTACTTTCTCCCTTGTCATGTTTACAACCCCACATCATCCTTTGATCTCTTCATTCCATGATATCTGAGACCGTCCCTTCTTCTTATTACGTGTTCATCGTCCTCTGCAATGTCTACCGCCCCAAATGTTCTGATCTCTTCACCCCATCGTATATATCTCTGGCAAGCCGGCATCTGTTCCCAATAAGTGTCTATGCTATCTTAGACTGCCTCAATCTTGTAACCTTGTTCTTCAAGACTTCAACCAAACCCAAACCTGCATCTCTGTAGTGTCCTTCTCTTGAATTCATAACTGCCTTTTTAGGTTTCGTAATTTTCTTCCTTTTAACAGAAGATATCCAGTCTGTTCCAGTTCACTCTCCTGTCACATTTGCTTTTCATCCATACTTGGGTCCAATCCACTCAGTATGTTGTTCACCACATCACAGAAATCTATTCCTGACTGCTGGTACTGATACATTAAGACTATACAACATGTTACAGGTAAAGTGATGACAGTTTTACTAAATCTATAGATACTACCGTCATTGAATAATTAACTTTAACTATGATTTTTTCTTCAGTTAATGCCATCCCTGACGATCGAGCCATCATGTGGATACTTATATTCAGTTCGTTGGTCTTACACAAGGCCTGTTGTGTTTGCTGTCGCTTGCGGAAATGGCAAAGTTCTACTATATGATCTCAAGGTAGGATGATCTCAGGGGAAATACCAACCTAAAATGATCGTGTTTTTGTGATTGGCTTCATAAAACAATAGTAATCAGTATTTGTGACTCGTTCATTAGAAAGATAATTTCTACAGTTCATTGTCTTTTATTGTTATCATTAACCAATCACAAAGCCCGCGCATATAGTTTGGTGGCGACCCTGATCTCGTCAGTGGCCAGCAAGTATATTTTGTCGCCCATTTTTCTCACATTACGTTATTTTATTGTAGGCGAATAGAATTAACCCGGTCATGACTTTGGATGGCTGCTCGAAAGGAAGCTCTATTTTTACTGCTGAATTTAATCCTTCGAGGTAAGACCTCAAAAATACCAACTGGAAATGTAAGGAAATTTAAACCAGGGATATTAACTGGACCCAAACAGGGTTATGCCTAGGCTTGATTACCAGCCGGCATTCGGGAAGCTTCCCTGAATTGGAGGGTTCGACTTGAGTCACAGTGGGTAATCGAGCTTAGGTTATGCCCAGGGCTCAAAATAACGGGAGATAGGTCTCTGGTCAACTTGATTTTAGCTCGGTCAAAATGTGTTTTTGACCAGTCATTGATACGCTTACACTGACAGTGAAACAAACTATTAGAAACTTGTTTCGATACATCATAGTTTCATGTTTTAATTCAAGACGTCAGCAATAACATTGGAAGGCATGAAAATGTGGCCAGTCAAAAATGATCGATGAGGTAAAAAAGTGACCGTTCAAGAGGCATTTTTGGCCGGCCATTGTCCGTTAACCGGCCGTTATTTTAAGCCCTAGTTAAGCCTAGGTTAGCAACAAGGCATTCTAGTTATCAAGTTTTGTGAATTTTTTTTCTATTTCTTCACTCTGACAGGAAATATTTACTAGCGTCCGGCAATGGCCGAGGTGAGGTAAAGGTCTGGAAACTAAATGATGATCTCGTTTCCCACAAACCACGTGATCAAGACATCCTGGAAAGTTTAGCAGTACTTCATGTAGATTAAATGAGATGCCTCAGGTAACCATTCAGTTATATT
>CACRXK020017239.1:0-10767 GCA_902702795.2 Paramuricea clavata
AATAATATCATCAATATTGAGAAGCGAATCTTCATTATGATCCTTGTTTATAGTGTTATCAAACTGCTTGCCAAGCAATCTCTTCAGTCTGATCGTTCCTGTCTTTTGTGTCTTTTTTGATATAGAACTTCGCTCTGGAGTAGAAACAGTCGTTGGCAGAGTTCTTTTCGTGCGTGACGTATTTATAGTATCATGAACCCCTGTGGCTGTAGTTTCGACCTCTTGATCTCTCATGAATATTGGATTAATGGTATTAATGTTATGCAAAAGAAACAAAAACCCTGCACATGCATTCCGTATTTTAGTAGCACAAGGCTTACAAAGTCTTTCTGATAAATCGGATTTTCTCTCCACCTTTATTCCAATCGCATCCACATTCTGCGCTAAAATTTGCCCTTCGAATCCCTTTTTTTTAGATGCATTAAAGACATTTTCAGTGGATACAGACTTCCAAGAGTCTCCATACTGAACTCTTAGGGATAATTTACAACACCTACAATAATCGTTCGAATTTAGTTTCTTATGTTTTGCAGTTGGAACTAATTTTTTAGGTGTTTCGTTTATATTCGACATTGTTGAAATATCCTAGAAATATCCAGGACAAAGTTGTTTTTGTTGTCAACGCCTGCGATACAATGTTAAAACGTATTTCCGGTCTGCGTTGATTGGTCATTATTAATTGATTTGTGACATGCTAATTGAAGGGGCGGCACACGAACATCATAGGGATCCTTGCAGGCTCTCTTTCACCCAGAGAACCTGCTCCAGGCTACATCAAAAATAGCATGAGCACTTTCTTCTTTTCCAGGCTTTATGATCAGCCAGCATTTCTTAGCATTTGGAAAGTATCCCAAATTAGGGCCAGCTTCATTCAGGTGTTGCCACCATCGTTTGATATCTTCCAGAAATCCCGCGCCACTCGCGTCGTCAGCAAACCAACATTGCTTGACGTTGCTTGACACATTCAATCCGGTGATCAGGGGTTGAAGAATGATGGCATACATCTCCATGGCCAGGGGATCCCCTTGTGTGGTACCCTCGGTGGACTTGAGCTCTCCTCCACCAGATAAAAATAGTCTAGCTGGTTCGCGATAGGTGTTAATTGCATAGGTTGACATAGATGGACACAGAACTGTTATGTTGTGGAGTGCAGCCGCTCGATTGAGTGCGTTGAATGCGTTTGAGGCGTCAATCAGAAGTACGGCATCTGTCTCGTCTGCTTCAAATATGGAGTGCATCGCATGAACGGCTGCCTCACTTCCGCTCTTAAGACTTGCGCACACCTGTAGCAATCCACTGGCATCAATCACGTTGGGCTTAATCACTTTCATAACACATTTCCCGACAATCCTCCTGACAACTTCCCCGACGCCAATTGGACGAACCGCGCCCTCGCCTTTGTCAAGAGGTATAAGCCTGTTGGCTAATATAGGCTCGATAGTTCTCGGGTCAATGTATTCCGTACATAGCCGCCGGATCATTGTTGCTACTGCCTCACACAAGTTTACGCCTGATTTCTTAAACGATTTACATGCGAAAATACGCTTGAATCCATTTGCATCCACTCCTGAAGGGCCGCCGGAGCCCTTGGTTCGCAATGCTGTCTCGCGTATCATTGCGCCATCGATCTGCTGATATAACGAATCGTGCACTTCCTCAAATGGCCCGAAGAGTAACGAGCCAAGTTTGGCCTCTTGTGCCTCAGGGTGTTTCTCCTGAAGCTGTCTCATCACGTCGTCAGTCAAAGACAGCACTCCATCACAATCAGCCTCATTGAGAATCTCAAAGCAGAATTGATCTGACCTTCCATGACCAACTTGGCGAATATCTTCGCTTTATTTGGAGGCTCCGTCCTTTTAGCCTTTGCTAGACGCTTTTGAATGGACCGGCCTTCACGAAGTAAGCTCTCGACTTCTCCTTCTTTCCATAGCGCTAGTCGTTTTTCCAAGCACTCTTTGTGATCTTTTGCCTTCGATTTTACGCTTGGCTTTTGCAGTGCCGTTGCCAAGAGAACAATTGCAGCTTTCAGCGCTATGTGTTGTGTTTGCGATGCGTTGTTCCAATCGTTTATATGTTGTGTTAGCTGGTCGATAAAGTCTCACCCACTTTGCCATACGGGACGAGAAAAGTATTTTTACGCCATCGCGTAATTTCATCGTATGCATTAATTATGGTTGACGAGTTGACCGTAATTATTGAGCCGTCCGCTCTGCGTCCCCAGATGGTAATCGATGGTATATCAACAGCAACATAGTCGGGTAGACGTCCTGTTTCATGTATGCCGGCGTGTGGTTCACCAGGACAGTCATTAGTTACTTCAAAGCCCTCTACAGCTTCGGTTTCTTGCCGTTCGTGACTGTTTTGGACAATATCATTGTCTGTATGCAAATCCAGATTGCTGTTTACCTCCAAATTTGCATTTTGACTAATGGTGTTTTGATTTTCAAAATTGTTAAATTCATGTTGTGAAATCGTGTTGTGCCTTCTCTGGTTTTCATCTAATGTCTGCTCTCTTTCGTCATCGATAACCGCTCCGCCGCTTACTTTACCGATAGCACGAGTCTCAATTGCAGCGTTAATTTTCTCAAGCCTAGCGGCTTGATGTCGCAGGTTTTGACTCTTCAATCCAAGATGTTCGTATCCTCTCTTGTCCCACAGATCTTTCATAACTTGTATATAGCCTTTCTTTCTGCCGTTCACATGGCATGGCGGGTTTTCCGATTTAAGGTATTCCATCGCTTTCTTCTTACATTCTAGCAGATCTGTATTCATTTGCTCTGTCCATTTTAATTTCGATCGCTGCTGTCGCGAAATCGTGTATAATAAATATTTCTTGAAATTGACCCAATAGCTGACTAAAACACCATCTTCTCCAATACACAAAATTTTCTTAATTGAGCATCAAAGTTGAAAAAGCATTCAGGTTTCCAAAGAGCAAGTAAAAGTTGATAAATCTATCACAAAAGGTTTAAAATAAATGCAGTTTATGCCAACCCCAAACTTTGCTTTCCGGCGGCCATGTTGTAAATAATACTAATAATAATAATAATAATGTTGTAAATAATAATAATAATAATAATAATAATAATAATAATAATAATAATAATAATAAAAATAATAATAATAATAATAAAAATAATAATAATAATAATAATAATGGAAACTTTATTGAAATTACATACGTATATATACAATTATAAATCTGACTAATTTAGGTAATTTGTAATTGACTACTTGAACCTACTTAATATTTATATATTAATATAAATATCCTTAAATGTTCGGTAATTCCGGATTTGGCCGGTCCTTATCTCTGCAACAAAATATATAATATGGGTCCTAATCGCGATAGACATAATTTTCCTGATAGCGAAATATTGGTGTCTTTTATCAGGACCTAGATCATTTAACATATCTGGGGGGAATGACATTCTTTTGAGAAAACGTCTAAAGAACTAATTGACAAATTTACAAATTTTACGGACTTAAATTGTTTCTTTTGCTGTGTAATGAGATCTTCGTATCTTCTTCTTTTCCGATCAACATTTGTTTGTAGATTAGACTCATAACCAACAGAGGGTTCAAGGATATAGAGACAATCCGAGTTAATTGATAGATAGAAGTAGGTCTGGGCGGAATGTGTCACCAGTTACAATTGATGGGCTTTTATAACCAGGAAGATCGACGAAAATATTGGAGTTGTTTACAGGTTGTAGCGTTTGTGCTATGAAGTTCAGAACAGAATCATGTCTCCATGTAAATCGTGGGAGGTACGTTTGACATCCAGCAACTACGTGTAAAAAGGTTTCAGGGTTTAAGCAGAAGGAGCAATCAGGGTTGGACAATATTCCCCATTTAGTAAGGTTTTTACGAGTTGGAAGTAAGTTATTAATGTAACGAATGGTGAAGTTATAGATGTTCTTTGGGAGGTTTGATTGGGGTTTGGACCATATGCCGTTTAATTTCGACAAGTTTTCGAAAGTATCGGGGGTTTTTTTCGCTGGAACTTGCAGGCTAACTCTTCAACAACCTAATGACTGTTTTTAAAGCAAAGCAATTGAAAGGAAAACTTATATTTTCATACAAAGAAGATGAGTGGTGATATTTATGTTGGACTGTTTTGAGCAGATGCTTCGAAGAACATGATATAATCGGACCTTGTATCTTAAGTGTACTTGGAACAGCCGAACAAAGTGGTAAATTTTGTTACCCGGTGTGTTGGGCATCATAATTCACAGGAATAGTGCTCAGGGCGTTTAAACTGGCTATGAAATATCCTGAATACTTCGTCGAGTTATCTACTGCCATGTGACCTGTAGTTTAATGTAGCACGCGTCTTTGAAAGGGCTTTACTTGACTTTAATCGATGTGTAATGTATAACTTAGGTAAGCCAACATTTCTTTGTAATGCAAGCTACATTTTCATATCTTTAATGTGTGAACATTTTTAATTTTGTAAAATATTAAGCGCAATATGTTGTTGGAAAAAGTATCGAGTGCTTCATAATAACGCTCAGATCTTGTATACAGATTTTTGTATTTTATTCAAAATCTACCCTTTATTACCACTTTTTTTATTCTTTTATGTTAAAGTATACATAATCCTTGACTTGATTACACGATGATCTACTCGAGGAAAATTGGGCAAAGCGGCGATCTTTGCAGAGAAACTTGACCGTTCGGTGAAATTGGTAGTTTTGAGACCCTATTTTAATTGTAGTATTTCGTGACAATATGTTGGCCGATTTCTAGTTTATATTGTAGAACGGGTTCCTAGTGAATTACATTAATTATATACCTTCTAACGAGTAGTAATAAGCGCGATTCCTTTTTGTTGATGGATGTTGAAATCATTTTAGACTTTTCTTCATATACAACAAGTACACTACCGAGTACTGAATCACTGTTTGCAAAGAAACTAGCCTGTATCACCTCCAAAATACCAGCTTATTTTTAAAGTCAAATAGTTTCTCCATGGATAAAAGTAGTTTTTATGGAGTCAAAAATAGAGCAAGTACGAATTTAAGGAAGGTCAATTTGCACTTGTATATCTCACTTCGGAAAAGATATACATATAAAACAGGTATATTTGTACGGCGAAATTAAACTGGTGCAACAAAGTTTTTATTTTTACTTTCACGTTCTTATTCCAAAGCAAAGACTTCTAATTCAAAAATGCCTAAAATTGTGAGCGTAGAAACACTAAAAAACAAGAAAACGACTTCATAACACGAGTAGTTTTGGCAAATTTGGTGTTTGTTTTTAGAATTCAGTCACGCGATCAACCCGCGCTCACGTGCACTCCACGCGTACGTTCGCGCGCATGCGTAGACGGAAGTCCCCTCTGTTCTCGTACAATCTATTGGACTGTCTTGAAACCGCTTTTTGGTTTCTGCATGCCGTTTGCAAACAGTCTGGGTTTTGTAGACGCGTTTTAGTTTCCAGGTGGTTCAGATTTCAAATTTTGTGTCAGAACAATTAATATTGGAACATGTAAGACAATGGTAAACTTCATACCTAGTTAATGTGACAGCGAACAGTTGTATCTTTCCAGAAACAATATCTGCAAGTTGACCTTCTATCACTATACAATATCCGAGGAATTGTTACTAAAGGCAAAGTCACCGAATATATTTTGAGAACTAGTAAGGACGGAAAACGATACAGAGAACAAACTGGCAGTTCTGTTGTAACTCATCCATACACATTAGAGCCATTGCCATTGACATTGGTATGTATATATTGAACCTTGCTATATAAACTTGTTATTGTATTTGTTATAAATATAAATAAAATCCGTTGCATGCTTATTTGAATACCAAAGCGTTTCCTGTAAATTCAGATGATAGATAGATCTGTTTATATGAGCCTGGTTAAACTAGCTTCCTTTAACCAGTTCCAATATTAAATTTCCTGTGGAATTAATTTAAGCTCGCAAGCAAAATGATGGACCTGCTTATTTATAAGCGGAAAGTTTTACGTGACGTATATTGTAGTTTTACGCGACATGTACGTATATTGCAACGGGATTCTTAAATCTGGAATGTTCAGATCTTCAGTTGGTTAAATTTTCTTATATATATACTATTAATTTTCCACGTACACTAGATTTTTTTAATCTCGCATACCGCGATTTATTTAAGTCCTTATTCCTATACCGCCCTTTTTCTTTAGCTCTTTCACCCCGTTTCACGCGATGCCTTAATTTACTTAGTCCCAGGTCCCTCTGGTCGCTAGAAAATGCAAACTAGCCTATAGATCACAGGTACTTGGTAATTTACTATTTTACCATCCAATTCGCAATTCATATCATATACAGTATAGCATAACCTTTGATTGGCTTAATTAAACAGTAAGTTTATATTAACAAATTATGTGGTTTAAAATTGATTAGATGAATATTACTGTCGTTCCAATTGAAGTGTTCCTCAAATATTGATTCAATACATTACCTCGGGCTGACCATGCCAATTCATTAGATAGAAAATTGATCAACTTCCTGTTACTTTTAAATGAGCCAATTAGATTTCGCTTCAGAACCGATTGACCAATAGGAAACGCACAGGAAGTAAAAAGAAATTTGAATTCGTATGAATTGGTCAGCCCGAGGTATTAAATGTATATTCAATATTTGAGGAACACTTCAATTGGAACGACAGTAATGGCCAGCAGAAAATACGTAATTAAAAGAGCCACAACAAAAATATAGTTTAAAATATTTATTAGAAAGCTAACGTTTCGTCTTTAACTTAACATTTTCAGAGCAATGACATACAAAGCGGAAAAAACGTATAAACGTAGCTTTATTCCTTTACAATATAAATGTAGCTTAGTTTCTTGTCTTATACATCGTTTCTTTAGTCTTTGCTCCAATTATGAGAACTTTTACGCTCAGTTAGAACTATACCGCCACATTCTTAATAAGAATTGTTATCCAACTCGTCTTTTTGATCGCTGCGTACAAACATTTTTAGAAAATGTGTCTCAACCCAAACCAGCTGTTCACTCTGCTCCTAAGAAAGTTCTATTTTTCTTCCTTCCATATACTGGCACTCACTCTCTTCAAATTCGCACCCGAATCTCCCGTTTTTGTTCCTCAGCCTTTCCTCATCTGAATATTAGATTCGTTTTTCGTCCAACTTTACGTTTGTCTCAACTCTTCACCTTTAAGGACAAAATTCCTAAGGCTTTAAGATTTTGTGTTGTGTATTCTTTCACGGGTCGTTGCTGTTCCGCAACGTATTTTGGCCAAACGGTCCGTCACTTGCACACACGAGTATCTGAATACTTGGGTGTTTCTCCTCTAACAGGCAGTAAAAGCAGCACTCCGACCATGTCTAGTATCCTTTCCCATCTTGATAGCACTGGTCACTCCGCCTCTCTTAATGACTTTTAAGATTATTTCTTGTTGCTCTTCTCCAGACGAACTCCTCATTCGAGAAAGTCTTCTCATTAACAAGCTCAAGCCCTCTCTCAACATCTTTGGTCCCTCTACTTCTACTCCGATCCACTCCTCTTTCTACTGTTGTAATATAATATCTTGTAAATAGTTGTAATTTATTCATATTTCTGTGTTTTTCGCTTTGTATGTCATTGCTCTGAAGATGTCTTAAGTTAAAGACGAAACGTTAACTTTCTAATAAATATTTTAAACTATATTTTTGTTATGGCTCTTTTACGTATTTTCTGCTGGGCATTAATGTTTATCTTAAGATTACGATTTCCGATGAGTGTGTGGATGTTAATTCATGTGTTAATTTGTAGATTCCTGATGTCAATGGTGTGGTTCTTTATATTCTTTAACAGCAAGATTTGTTCGAATATATCCTCGACGATGGAATGACTATCCATGTTTGAGTGTGGAATTTATAGGTTGCCCAGCAACAGGTATATTAATTAACTTTTTAAAAAAAATATATTTTGCGAAGTCGGCCATTTTGCGAGCTGCGAGTTGCGAGTTGGCTGTCGGAAACCGTCAGTAAGCTTAGAAATAAATTCGGAATCGCTTCAAAATTCTTCGGAACCCGAAGTTCGGAATGATGGTTAGCTAGCTTCACTTTGGACGAGCCTTTGGAAGTATTTATTTTATTTAATAAATATTAGTGACCTTCAAAGTTAAGTTTCCTGTAAATTAAATTCGTTTCAATAACGACCATTTTCCACTTCAGTCGCATCGTACCAAAGCGTAGCGTATTTTTTGTTTCCTGAACACTAGAGTGGAACTAATGAGTAATGTTTTCGAGCCGGTTATAGACGAGCAAGTTTTCTATCACAAGTTTTTATTTGCCAAGTGCACGTGTGTATATAGAACAAATTTTATATATGACAAGTTTTTTCATATGACAAGTTTTATTTACTGGTGTGAACGTATCAACAGGTTTAATTTGACAATTTATTAATTAGTAGAATAGTAGCCAGCATTGTAATAGTACAGCGGACAACGCGAGCGCGCGAAAAGACGCCATTTTATCACATCAAATGCTCAGATTACTTTGATAAGTTTCTTTGTTGACCCATACAGACGAACAAAATTTTTACTTAGTGTGCATGTAAGTTAATATTTTAAAGAACAGAGCAAATACATGTTTTGTATACGCGAAAAAAGCTAGGGCTAGATTAATATTACAAAAGTAAATCTTAAACCAGTAAGTATTTTTATAATAACACGGTTTTATAGACTTTATAAATTATAATACAGTACGTCATTTCATTGACTGCGTATCAGGCCGTATCCCCCCGTGCGTTTTGAGTGATTTAAAATAATTCCGGCGAGTGGTATACTGCATGCATGAGTCGTGTCAGTATACGAATGAATTAACATGTATGTATTTAATATATTTCATACAACTGAATAGTTATTTTAGTCTTGAAGAACGAGGAATAAACATTATATATTTGAGATGAAGATTGATTTAGTATAATACACTCTTCCTGAAAGTATGTCCCGATCACTCTGGCTATAGAGCTTCGTTTTTCACATCTCAATCACAACAAATCTAAACAACTTGATGGTTTGAAGACATTGTTGGATCATTTTCTGTATATCTAATGAAGGAAAAGGGCTGAACCATGAACTGATCGAATGTAGGCATGCCAAACACAAAAAAATTGCAATTGGTATGAAATGGGATATTTTACTTCATAATACGAAGGTCGGATAAACATTTTCGTAGTGAGAATATTCTGACATTGCTTGGCTACTATTTTCCAATAATCATATCGCCCGAAGCTGACCAGGCATGCATTTAAAACAACTAGAATTTGAAAAAAAACAACTACAATTTGAAAACTTAAATATATAATCGTTTTTGTGTTAATCGACCGACCTGCTTGGAATCCATTAAAAGTCCATTGTAAAGTGTTTTTCATTGATTTGATTTCTATCATTGGTACTTTAACTGCCGCCGTCTCTCCAAATAGTCAGCGTGAATCTTTTTCGTGCATGCGACTGCAGTCGTTGACATTGCAGTGACAGTGTAAACAGAAAACTATAAAGGCTGGAAGATATCTCCGTTTTATAAAAAAAGCACAAAAAAGCACAGTTCAATTTTACTTGAGACATAAAGCCAAGTTAAATGTCTATATTTTGGTGTGTTTAAATTTATCTCAACCTATCTCACCGAGGAGAAAACACTATTTGAAATCCTTGCAGACAAAAGGAAAAAGTGTTGTCAAAATCGAGTTCACGAATATATGAATATGGTCCCCCCACTTATCGATCTTTCGACGCTATATGATATCAGCTGATACTAGGTACTTCACTAAACTTTTCCCAAGCCGACGGCGCGAAGCGCAGTGCGAGGGTACTAATTCCCCCCGGCTATTTACACCCGGGGGAAACGAAAGCATTAGCGAAGTCTAAAGTTCATCAATCATCGCGGGCGTGACCAACGATCTTGAGTGGGTGGTCATCCTCACTGATCTCAAAAATATGGCGGACTGTCATGAATAGCGGACACTGATTGGTCCAATTTAAAGTTTGCATTATAACGACTGCATAACGATTACATGACGACAGCGAAATAGCAAATTAACATTTCTTGATTTGATCTGAAAGATTTGATGATTGAGAAATTTCTTGCAAATATATTTCATAAGTTTGTTCGTTCACTGCAACCAGGTATATCAACCATGTTTCGCTCGCTACTCTGGTTTAGATCATTGATTACAAAGCCCAGTCGAATTGTAACCAAGACCCAACGTTTCGACACTCCAGTCTGGTGTCTTCATCAGAGGTGATCTAAAATTGCAATCGTGGCTTCTTAAATACCCAAGGAATGACGTCACCTGCCAATGAGATGCATATATTCCTCTGGCAAATAGGCACCGTCATCCCTATTCAAAGCATGATTACTCATATTTATATGCCACGATTCTAGGCAAAGTCTTTGACCATTGCGATTGTTTGTGGTAATTACTTTAGAATTTTCCCACGTAATCTTGTGTTTGGTGTAACATACATGTTCGGCTAAAGCTGATTTTCCCCTGTTTAAAGTTGAAACAGTTTTTTGATGTTCTTTTAGCTGTGTACCAAACTGGCGTTTAGACTGACCCAAATGCCCTTTCTGGCAGTCACCGCATGGTATAAAATATACAGCATGAGTTTTCTGATTTGTTTTAACAGGATCTGTTGGCTTTGCGAAAATATGGCCTAAAGTCAAATAGGGTTTTAAGGCAACCTTAATATTACAATTACTTAAGATTCTCTTGATTGGTTCTGTGACACCTTGAATGTATGGAACTATTGCATAACCCTTAACAGAGGTA
>CACRXK020017240.1:0-10766 GCA_902702795.2 Paramuricea clavata
ATATATATATATATATATATATATATATATATATATATATATATATATATATATATATATATATATATATATATATATATATATATATATATATATATATATATATATATATATATACGAGTAGGTTTGTGTATACGAAACGCAAAGAGTGCTCAATATCATAAAGATCGAGCAAATGTAGAATTTCGCTTACCTCAAAATTCCGCAACAGTCTGTTTCATCAGTAAAGAATCGTCAGATGCAAATCAATGTCGTCATATGCAAATCAACGAACGAAATAGATACAGAATTTATAGACTAACCTTTGACCTTTGTGCTTTCTTACCGACGACAAGGCCACAAAATAAAACGCAGAGTCGTAGACGAGGCTAACGAAAGCTACCGAGCGTAAATACTGAAAAAATATATACCAAAAATCAGCATATGTGACAAACACAATAACACATGTCACATGTGAGACGGTCTCACGAATGTAAATGAACCAAACAGAATTTATCGAATACCAAAAATCAACATGACATATACAAGAAATACAAAACGACAGTAACTCCAAATAACATTTTGTAGCTTTAATGAATCTACGTTTCGACTATATTTTACAGATTAGTGTAATGTTACAAATACTGATATATATATATATATATATATATATATATATATATATATATATATATATATATATATATATATATATATATATATATATATAGTTAAGAAGGAGGAGCTTAACAGTGTCACTGAAATATGATCAGTTCCTTTGAAGCTTTGGCGCCTTTAGCTTCAGCTTGGCGCTTTAGCTTCGAAGGAACTGATCATATTTCAGTGACACTATTAAGCTCCTCCTTCTTAACTATATATTTATCAGTATTTGTAACATTACACTAATCTGTCCTGATGATGACTAAAATATAGTCGAAACGTAGATTCATTAAAGCTACAAAAGTAAAGTTACTGTCGTTTTGTATTTTATAAAAATACTCAGTGGTTCCCGTAACTATTATACAAGAAACGTTCAATAGTTACATGAAGATAAATAAAATGGGTTAAATAAGAAATATATTCACTTACTTTCAGGGACGCCGGAACGATAAAAAGGCAAGGGGGGCAGACGTACACCTCTATAGACCCCGGTGAAGATATAAACCTACGATACAATTATGTGTTGACTTGCCAATAAAAGCAAACAGGTCACATTCAAGATCACACCTCATGATTTTGCCCAAAAAACATCACTGGAAATGTAATCTATCAGGTAGTATTTTATACCACAAAGGGCATTTCTGCCCCTCCTAGAAAAAGGCAAGAGGTGCAGCTGCCCCTCCGCCCCCCCCCCCCCTCCAAAAAGTTCATGAATTTCAAATTTTAACACACCATCACAATAATGCTGTAAATTAGCCAATTTAAATTACTATAAATGACTATCTAGTTCTGATAGTTAAACATTTATTTCATTGTTTATATCGCTCTGTGACTCTATATGAATGGTTAGCACTATTTTCCATCCAGCAAACTGACCTGACGTCATTTCCGGAAGATGGAAGAGGTGTTAAATGGCTATGTAACTTACCCAAACCCTACCCTTACTCCAGGCCCTGGGGACGAGGTTGCCTTTACTCTAACCCCTAACCCTAACCTCAACCCTAACTGTAACCCAAACCTAATTAATAAAAAAAAATCCAAAAAGAAACGACTTCAAAAAATCGATAGGGCAGTTTGCTGGATGGAAAATAGTGCTAACCACTTTTATATTTGCAGATGAGCAACTACATATGGTATTATATGAATTACAACCATGTTAGAACCGCTGACCATTTCATCCAGGAGACTTGGAATATTAGAGAATGAGATATAAGATATTCATAAATATAATTTATAACTCGACCTAACCAACTAGAAAAGTTGGGACTCAGATATATATGGCCTGGCAACTCGACCTAACCAACTAGAAATCATGGCTGTGGCTGAAGACGTTTGGAGACAGGTATCACGTTTGGATATTTTCAAGGAAGGAAGATACGTGCAAGATAAGATTAAGAACTCTCTTCGCTCCTTCACTTATAATTATATTGATCTTGACTTGAAGGAGTTTAAGCTAGGGCGCAAGAAGATAAACATTCTAAATAAACTAACCGAAACTTTTGCCATCCTTAATTTAAGCCTGATAAAGGAAATGGCATTGTGCTCATTAATCGCTCTGATTATGTAATTTCCATCAAATCTCTTTTTTCTGATTCCTCTAAGTTTAAGAAATTGGATTATGACCCGACATTAACTAGACTTCACTCTTTACAGAACTACCTACTTAAACTTCATGCACAAACGTAATGAAATTACTTTCGAACAACTTGACGCTCTAAGACCTATTACAGCTCATTTTGGCAGAGCACACGGCTTGCCAAAGACTCACAAGAAATTTGACACTTTACCTAAATTCCGACCAATAGTTGACACTACTAACACTCCACACTACAACGTTGGAAAATTTTTATCTTCTTTACTAAATCCTCTTACTTTAAATGATCATTCTCTTTCTGATTCTTTTGATGCGGTGACCAATATTAACAATATTCCCAAACATTTGTTTCAAGAAGACTACCAGTTCGTTTCTTTCGATGTTGAATCCCTTTTTACCAATGTTCCACTTTCCCGCACAGTCAAATTATTCTAGATCGTATTTATAAAGACGAATTAATTGTACCACGTTGAAAAAACGCACTTTGAAAAAACTTATTTTGGATTGTTGCAACAAAACTGCCTTTTCTTTTGACGAGCAAATTTATGTCCAAAAAGACGGCGTTTCTATGGGTTCATCATTAGGACCTGTCTTAGCTAATATAATTTTAACTGAATTTGAAAGATTAATAGTTTCCGAGTTGATTGCCGATGGTACTATAAAATTCTATAAACGTTACGTTGATGACACTCTTGTTTTGATAAAACTTCCAATATTTCCGCCGTTTTAGCTAAGTTCAATAGTTTCGATCCGAACGGCTTAAATTTCATAGTTGACACATTTCCCGATGGCGTAGTTCATTTTTTGGACATAAAAGTCTCGGTAGATGGTACTGACATTTATCGTAAGGACACCCACACCGGTCAGTATTCACATTTTTCAAGTTTTGAGCCTTTTCATCGCAAAACTGCATTGGTAAAATCTCTGTTCTACCGGGCTTTTAAAATTTGCAGTACTAAAACACTTTTCAACAATCAAATTGAAACCATCAAATCTTTTATGTCTGGGAATGGTTATCCTAATGGCGTTAGAAACCTTTTGATTAAAAAGCTTAAAACCAAATATATTGATAGTTCAACTTCCAATGCCGTTAATTATGACACAAATGATATGTTGCCTAAAATTTGGATTCGTATTCCTTATCTCGGAAACCGTGGCGATTTTCTTTTAAAATCATGTCTTAATAAAATACAAAGATTTCTTTCTAAACCGGTTAAATTCATCACTATTTATGACACTAAAAAACTCTCTTATTTTGTTTCCAACATAGATAAACTTTCTCCTTTATCTCGTAGTAATCTTGTATACGAGGTTGCTTGCCCTGGTTGTGGCAAAACCTATATTGGCATGACACAAAGATGCCTTTCTGTACGTTTGAAAGAGCATGCAACTAGGCTCTCTTCTAGTGCAATGGGCCAACATTTTTCTGAGTGTGAACATGCTCAATTCTTAGCTATTTTACAAGACCAGTTCACATTACTCAACGATTTTCCTTTGCCTTCTGACAACTCTTCTCCTATTGAAAACCTTGTTTTCAACAGCTACAGAATACTTCACATTACCAAATCTAACAACTACAACATTCTTGCTTTTCTAGAAGCACTGCTTATCAAACACAACAAACCTTTTCTTAACACTGGACTTAAAGCTAGTAAAGAACTACAACTGTTCACATAACACTCTAACTTAATCTTCTTCTACTTGTTGGGTCTTTCATTTTTACCTTACATTAATCCTTGATATAAACATTGTTGTAAATATAGCTAAATAATCCATTTTCAGTTTTTACTAATTTCTTTATCATGTTTCGATTCGCTTGGTTAATCCTTCTTTCCGCCCACATGACAGATGCTCTCTCTCTCTCTGTGCGTTGTATATATATGTTGTAAAGTATTGTATTTCATTCTGTCTGAAGATGACTTTGAAATAAAGTCGAAAATTTACAGTCTCAAACTGCGTCTTGTTTTGAATTATATATTAAATTCTCAAGAAGTCTAGCCTGCGAATACAGACGCCTCACATCGGGCGAAATGTAGCGCTTCATTTCGCCCGATGTGAGGCGTCTGTATTCGCAGGCTACAAGATGTCCTGTATTTTCGGAATTTGTTTTTTACTATATTTTTTTAAATTGTCGGCTGGTCATGGTTTTTTTCTATAGAGACAGGTTGAGCACAGTACAGCTGTATCGTTTTACTCAACTTTTAGTCTGCTGCCTTGCTCGCTACAGTGGCGCCGTGACCGGTGGGGGGGGGGGGATGTCCCCCCCTATTGTGAGACCCGTCTCAAAAATTGGAAATTTGTTATGTTCTCGGAATTTTCGCGTGCTCGAGCATACCTGTATATACGAGCGGGAAGTTTACTTCTCTTCGTTGTTTGACAATGCGAAACATGTTTGAATAAAAAATATATTTATTATATAAACATAAGTGTTATATAGAGTTTTTGGCCACTGAGAAAAATCGTATTGAAGGGTACATATGGATTGATGGCCATTTTTGAAATGGCTGTAATTTTAAAGATATTCACCAGAGTTATGACAAACTATATATCAGTAGAAAGCTTATCACCTATAGAAACTAAAAATACTAATCACTAGTACCTAACGTCCTTTGTAACCTGACACCAGGCCGGCAATCATACCACATGCTGTGCAAAACTAGGGTGCATTTGAGAAAATATATCTGCTTATAAATTGCTTGGAATTTTAAGAAATTTTATCAGTAAGTAGTATAGGCATCAGTATCTTAAATGAGCATAGAACTTTTTTGTATGATAAATCTAGTGGTCACAGCAGAGGTACAAAGTTAACATAGGTTTTTTCGATAACATTTTTTGTCATAAAATGTATTCCACACAAGATACAGAAATTTCCTATGCTTAATTAAGACAGCTCTAATAAAAGAATAAGCCCTGAAAATTTCAGGACAATTGGTTAAATACATCATGAGATATCTTTTCTCAAAGACGGAAAATGTACATTCCGAGAAAACAAGTGTTAAAGTTTTTAAACAACTGTTCGAGCTGTTCCTGACAGGTTTCAGGGACTTTAGCCTACTTTTTTGTCATTAGAAATACTTTTAGCACTTCAGAAGCCTCCAGCCTCATAGGTTCTCCCTTCTGCTTCTCATAGAGCTTCTTCTTTCGGTTTTCTTTTGGAGCTGCTCCACCTGTCGACGTCTGTTGTTTTTTTCAGATGTCTGGCGGTTAGACTTTCTGACCTGTTTCTTGTCTTTTAAGAGCAAACTTAGTTTTTCCTGCAGTTTGATGTTTGGTTTAAAAGATGTTCCTGTGTGTTAATGACTCTATTGGTATAGCTAAATTTTCCATAGTTTTCTTTGCCGAACCCTTTTGCTGGTAACAAGGATGTTTAAAGATGCACACTGCACTCATCGTGCTTACCAAAGGAACATGCAGACCAACATTTACTACAGTTTTTTGTATACATGAATCAATTGTCAATACCAAATTACATGATTTTGTAAGATAACATTGTCTGTAACTGTATTCTTGTCCTATTGCTGCAAGTGGTACACTCGGTAAACATATTCGGCCCAAAACAAGCTCTCAAACTTGGTACACCTTGACATGTAATTACAGTACCTAAAATGCAGTACAGAAACAACCTCATTAATATTAATACCAAGAAGCATTAAAATAGTAAAATTATAACAATGAAGCAAGAAATAATGTATTGATATCTGTACCAAAATTGGGTAGAGAAAATCGATCTCTTGATATCATAATATTGCAAATTTGCAATAATTACTAATTATATTATTAACATTTTTGAGTTATTGTATACTAGAATCAATCATTCAATGATAGAAAAATACTTACATCCACAACTTTTAAGTTCATCAGAACAAACGTTTGAAGATCTGTTTATAAGATGCCCAAAAATCCAAATCGAAGATGACTGTTAATATTTGGCATTGAATGCCCATATTACAGAAGCCCAGAGGCGACAGCATAAAATTACTTTTGTATTTTACATTTTTGTGTTTTATATTTTACATTTTTGTGTTTTATATTTTACATTTTTGTGTTTTATATTTTGTATTTTTGTGTTTTATATTTTGTATTTTTGTGTTTTATATTTTGTATTATTTTTATGTAATGTTCTTTATAGACGTGTGATTATAGGCATTTAGTAATACAAATTGTGCGGATATTTATCAACAATGCATATGACGCGCGACATAGTGAACGCTTGTCCGAAAGAGCATTATCGCGCGCATAACTGACCGCATACCCATACCGAATTCGCCATGCAGACATTAGCATTACTCCCGTAACAAGGCTTGGTTTAGAAGGCGACATAGGCTTCGTCTCTAAACTCTTAAGGCACAAGTTCGGCAACTGATTTAGTCGCCGATCTTCTGTCGTACTTAATAATCGTTGTATAAGGTTCTGCGCATGAGAAATGGTTCGCCGTATAAGCTGGGGCCTGATATTACTATGGTTGCTAACGAATATCTAGCTTGGGTCGCAAACGCTCGTATCATGTCCGGTGACTATATTCACTGTAATTACCTTAAACTGAAAATATAAAAGTGAAAATATAAAAGTGAAAATAAAAAAGTGAAAATATAAAAGTGAAAATATAAAAGTGAAAATATAAAAGTTAAAGTTGGAGTTGAGCGTCTAAGCAGGAAGACCACCTGGGGCTATATGGTATGTGATTAAACACTTCAAGTTCATGTCACGATATCGACGGCTGTTGACATGCATGGCCGGAATTCCACTGCGTATCGTAGTAAAGTATCCAGCCTTCGGGCATGTAACTGTCTTTATACGCTTGACTTAAAAACTAATCATAAAATATAAAATATAAAAGTGGAAATATAAAAGTGAAAACATAAAAGTGAAAATATAAAAGTGAAAACATAAAAGTGAAAATATAAAAGTGAAAATATAAAATACAAAATATAAAACACAAAAATGTAAAATATAAAACACAAAAATGTAAAATATAAAACACAAAAATGTAAAATACAAAAGTAATTTTATGCTGTCGCCTCTCGGCTTCTGTACCATATTTGAAATAATGCCCGATTATTGCCTGAATGTGTTCACGTTTTATCGTCGTCTTTATAGTGCATTTCTTCACCCCAGTGAATAAAGTTTCGTTTTAATGTTTTCTGTGAACCATTATTAGTTATTTTCAACCATATGTTAAGAAATATATAAACAAAAGTGATCAATATTTATTAAATATTGGAACACATTTTCGAGTTTGTTCTGTTTGAATCACTACAATCAGTTTCAAAAGTCTTGGGACAGATGCCACAAAACCTTTGAATTTCAACAAACGACAATCCCCCCGCCCCCTGTTCAATGTTGTGTCCCATTTCTCGTCGGGTTTGATGTGTTTCGGTTTAAACAACATTGATTGGGGTGGGGGGAGGGGGAGGGGAGCGGTATTGTGTGTAAAAAACTATAATGATCCACTTACAAGCTAAAACTACATGTGTCCCAACAACTTCTGAAAGTGATTGTCTGGGCCCCATATGCCATAACATTATTGTACATCTCAAAAGTACAGGGAATAGAATGGTCTGCGAACGAAGTATTTCAGCTCCATTTCGTTCACAGAACATCTAATGACATTGTAGAACAATTAAGTTTCATTAAAATTCTCAAAGTTAATAATTAACAGAATATGAATATAATTTGTTATGTCATATTGCATTCTTAATCACAAAGGTTTTAGACGTTGTTTGTTTCTACAAATTTTGACAGAGCACTAGTAGGTTATTTGAGAGGTTATAGTCCGTCAATAAAGATAGGTATCGCAAATGTTTTACGCTAGATATGTCACACATACTGTTAATTTATAGCATAGTAATATAACATCCGGTTACTTTCGCATGCGGGTAAGGGCTGAGTCAACTGCTAATTCGGGTACTCCGAAGGTAAAGAACGTTTGATTTTTATCACTAATAGTGAATGTGACATTTCACATCTTTCTAGAGCAGAATTTGCAGATATAATTGTCGACGCATGGGTACGAAGGAGCACTCAGTGGGTGGGAATTTCGGAGGCTAATGGAAAGGGCGGTATCATATAGTATATATAGTCATTTCCACATGGCTAAAAAAATGTCCGCAAGATCAAGTTGGCGAGCTATCGGAAAGCTCGAGAAGAGTAAATTCGGCATTTAATTGAACTCAGTCAGACAATCCCAAAAATTACTATTCAGCGTATTCGTACGTGGTAAAGAATGACCCGGACTTCGTGATTTCTCCAGGGCTTATAGACCTCCCTAATGCTGACGCGTTAGCAAGTACTAGCGCGCGCGACCCGCCGAAGCAAGAGAGTTGCACAGACTTCCAAAAATATGTAAAGAAAGGGACTCGCTGTATACGGTACGTTGTACGCATTATACAACACAAAATTAGTGTTATACGCTAATTATGCTAATAAACGTTTCCGGTCCAGACGAATGCAATGAAACTAACATCGGTTGTCACTTCGATTGTCGCTATAGAAATATGAAATAATGGGCAACTAGGCAGCTTTTAAATCAGAACAAGGCTAAGAATAATTTGTTGAGAATGTCTAACAATGTATTTGCTATTAATGAAAGGGTTTGAAATTGATTAAGCCAAGTTTTGGATCGATTGACACTTTTTTACATAAATAAATCTGATATATCATAGTGATATTTCTAGAGTTGAGTGTCAATCGATACATTTTATACAATTTATATACTTTGTGATTAAGTAGAAACCGCAATATATCAATACGTGCTACCCAAACACTTTTGCTTAGTACTTAATATTCTGAAAATTATTATCCCGCGACAATTGAAAGTTATATCAATGAAAATGCTATGTGTTTCAAAGTGACAACCGAGTGACAATCGAGCACGTGTTCAAACCGTTTTATATTACATATTTTCATGTCAAATATGCACAATCTTTAAGTGGTTTTCGATAACTTACCCTTGCATTTTATTCAGCAATAACATAGGTGGATAATTAACCAGATAGATGTGTTTTATCCCTTGCATATAGAGCAGGTTTAATCTCTCAGCATACGTCCCTCCCCACATATCACATCTGTTTATAAGCTCATTTATAATATACTGCTCAGTCTGTTGGATTATGTTACATTTCAAAAATATTAACCACAACAAGCACAGTATAAAAGCGTTATATATGCCAGTGCAATTCAGTAAATATGTCATACTAAATGCTATACGATTTTCGCAAAACTGATATTCTAAAACACTCGGTAATTCAAAGAGGTTAAATATGCTTTTCATTGCCTTTCAGACAATCAGTTTCAAAAGTCTTGGGACAGATGCCACAAAACCTTTGAATTTCAACAAACGACAATCCCCCCGCCCCCTGTTCAATGTTGTGTCCCAGTTCTCGTCGGGTTTGATGTGTTTTGGTTTAAACAACATTGATTGGGGTGGGGGGAGGGGGAGGGGAGCGGTATTGTGTGTAAAAAACTATAATGATCCACTTACAAGCTAAAACTACATGTGTACCAACAACTTCTGAAAGTGATTGTCTGGGCCCCATATGCCATAACATCATTGTACATCTCAAAAGTACAGGGAATAGAATGGTCTGCGAACGAAGTATTTCAGCTCCATTTCGTTCACAGAACATCTAATGACATTGTAGAACAATTAAGTTTCATTAAAATTCTCAAAGTTAATAATTAACAGAATATGAATATAATTTGTTATGTCATATTGCATTCTTAATCACAAAGGTTTTAGACGTTGTTTGTTTCTACAAATTTTGACAGAGCACTAGTAGGTTATTTGAGAGGTTATAGTCCGTCAATAAAGATGGGTATCGCAAATGTTTTACGCTAGATATGTCACACATACTGTTAATTTATAGCATAATAATATAACATCCGGTTACTTTCGCATGCGGGTAAGGGCTGAGTCAACTGCTAATTCGGGTACTCCGAAGGTAAAGAACGTTTGGTTTTTATCACCAATAGTGAATGTGACATTTCACATCTTTCTAGAGCAGAATTTGCAGATATAATTGTCGACGCATGGGTACGAAGGAGCACTCAGTGGGTGGAAATTTCAGAGGCTAATGGAAAGGGCGGTATCATATAGTACTTATAGTCACTTCCACATGGCTAAAAAAATGTCCGCAAGATCAAGTTGGCGAGCTATCGGAAAGCTCGAGAAGAGTAAATTCGGCATTTAATTGAACTCAGTCAGACAATCCCAAAAATTACTATTCAGCGTATTCGTACGTGGTAAAGAATGACCCGGACTTCGTAATTTCTCCAGGGCTTATAGACCTCCTTAATGCTGACGCGTTAGCAAGTACTAGCGCGCGCGACCCGCCGAACCAAGAGAGTTGCACAGACTTCCAAAAATATGTAAAGAAAGGGACTCGCTGTATACGGCGTTGTACGCATTATACAACACAAAGTTAGTGTTATACGCTAATTATGCTAATAAGCGTTTCCGGTCCAGACGAATTCAATGAAACTAACATCGGTTGTCACTTCGATTGTCACTATAGAAATATGAAATAATGGGCAA
>CACRXK020017241.1:0-10766 GCA_902702795.2 Paramuricea clavata
TTATCTTTCATATTGCGGAACGCAAACCAATGTACACACTGTTCGTCTTTTCGCCTAAATTCGTGTTTCTTCATCAGTATATACAGGTAATTTTAGGGAAATTGTCTGATGCTACTAATACATTGTAGCTACAGACAGAGAAACATGCCGACTGTTTTGGTTGGCGACAACAAATCTAGCTATAGTTAGTCACGCAAGAATTTGTTTGATGAATATCAGAATATGTTCTATTGAACGCTTCCATTTTATATTTGTGTATGATGTAATTTTGAGATATATAAACACATACTTCCATTGTATCGATGACAATTTATATAGCAGATTTAGCTAGAGTGCAATCATACCTTGGTATATACTAAATTTATAATTTATACTGTGCGAGATCCGTAACCACATAAAATAATAGTAACATATACTAGTGATCTAAATTCCTTAAGATACGCAGCTTTTCTTGAAGATTTCATGTCTTTGCGCACTCTTTATTTGATCATTTAGTTACAATTCCAAGCGATTTTGCCGTGAGGATCCTAGTACATCTGTCACTATCAGATTACCAAGCCATGTTGTCTTTAATAGCGAGAAAACGGCACCCTCATCGGAGCTTAAGTAAAGGCATGTGAAACTGATTTCTTTTGTAAACTATACCTTTTTATAGATTTCATGTCTTTGCGCACACTTAATTTTATCATTTAGTTACAATTCCAAGCGATTTTCATGATGGTTTTCCCGTGAGGATCATAGTACATCTGCCACTATCAGATTACCATGGCATGTTGTCTTCAGCTAGAAAACTGCTCCCTCATCTGAGCTTAAGTAAAGGCATGTGCAACTGATTTCTTTTGTAAACTATACCTCAGTCTTCTGTAGTTATATTAATGTAAATAAAACTTGTGTAAGGCGTACGATAAGCTTTTATCGAAGTAAAGAAACCGGCTAACTCAAGACACGCAGCAGGAGGCGAACTAAACAATTATGGCGCAACATATCAAGGCAACGTATGAAAATTATATGCGGTTTACAGAGCACTTTCTTGCTTTCCTTTTCAACAACTAGCCATTCATGTAAGTCAATAATTGGTAAGTCTAAATTTTCCCCTTGAGAATTTTCGATCTAGTGCAGTCTAACAATCTCATTGATTTTCTCCAATAAATTGCGAAAATTGACAAATTTGTAACTTATTGGCCGATTTTTCTTGCGCTGTTAAAATTAGGGGGGGGGGGGTTGTCAAGGGGGAATTGTTTATATATACATTATCTTACTTAGGGACCCCTAGAAAGTCATATTTGGCCTTCAACGTGACCGTGTAAACCACAAAGTCATATCAAAAGTTATGCCAATCTGGAGCCATATTTCTCTATTTAGATAAATGCTGTTAGGCCGTAAGGAATTTTATGGTCAAGATGAGATATATATCTTCCTATTTCTACCTTAACTTAGTCGATTAGATACAAAAAAGCGAAAATATAGGACGCGCAAAATCGCATACTTCGCGTGAAAATGGTACCGCATGACACTAAGTTCTAATTACGTAATTGAAACATTAGCGGGAGCAAAATGCCTAGCAACCGACCACCGTGTCCAGCGTGATCACAGTTTATCATACGTTGGTGGATTCTACATTACAATAATAAGGTACGTCTAATGTATATCTAGGCCCCGATTACACTATACCGGATTGCATCGGAGCGACGCGATTTCTGTACCGGATTGGGCTCTTGTTTACATCGATCATCACTTCGCTTTGGAGGTGATATGAAAAGTAATCCGGTACGTGCCGTACCGGATAAACCAAGTGTAAACAGTACGCTGCGGACAAAATCTGTTCCGGCTCTTATATTTCAACATTTATCGGCTTTATTTACTCGTTTTGACAATACTTTAGAGACTTTATAGCCGTTGTCTGTTTCACTTTACAACCATTTACTATTTCTGGCGAAGACAAATAAAGAAAACGATAATAACACTGAATTCTCGTTTTCGAAGTGGCCAAACTTAAGGAAATACTCGTCAATTCTGAATCAAAGCGAGACGAAGCAACGTCTTCTGGTCAAGCATCCTAAACAAAGGTAAACATCGCAAATACCTGCGAGAAAACGTCCGTAAATACTCCTTGTTATGAGTAAATTTTAGAATATTGGCAAAATGTTATTTCTTGTTTCCGTGACAACGGTAAAACTATAAAAATACATGAGCTGGCGCCGGAACGAAGCGGTATACTGTAAACACCCTTCATTTTTCCTTCGGTGTGAAAATTAAACCGGTATGGAAAGTAATTCGGTACAGTGTAATCCCAGTCCTAGTTTATTGCTATTGAGTATATATTGTGTGTCTGGGAATAAATTATGCGATTGTATAAACGGAGCTGGAATTTCGGGCGGGATATAGTCATAGACAGACTGATGGATTAGATTCTTCACATATTACACAGAACAATGTATATTGAACTTATCCAAGTCAAGAACTTTCAAATACGAGGTTTTCAAATTGAGTCGTGTAGTCACAACAAATTAACCAAAAGGAATCGTTCATAGACCTGTGTAGGCTATGAAATTTGTATGGAACAATTTAAGCAATTAGAATCGTGTAGTTGAACAACACCTCTAAGAGTTATTCCGTTTCGTCTAGGGTAATCAGAAAAGTCGCATTTAAACTTATCTAATCCTACTCTTTTAGAAAGGAACATCGCATTTCTTCCGAAGAGTTGCAATTTCCCAGTCGCCTAATTTGCTCTTCGGCTTGTTTATAGTTTTTTCCGCGCGTTTGCTATATTTGCATTTCTGCAGGTAGTTTGATTCATCCGGATAACAATATAGACCGCCATGATGCACACCTTTTCAAAGTGAAAACATTGCGAATTGTCGAAGTTAACTGCCTAAATACTTGCAATTTGTTTAAGGTGTTCGTTGACATTTGTCTTTATACTCCACAGTGGTATTTAAATATAGTTGTAAATTCTTTATTCGTCTGTAATTGACACTGCGTTTTCATCTTAGGGACCCGACAAGCAATTGCGAGAAAGCAGGATTTTTATTTTAGAAGGAAACTAAAAGTAGAGAAAAGATGAGTAGGTGAGTATTCTGCAAACCGTAAATTGTACACATTTATGTACCGTATTCGTACTTATTTCACGCGACTTAAATTTTTCGATTTTGCATGGCGATTGTAAAAAATTCGCGAAATTAAAAAGGGGTGTTTCAAAAACGAAGACCTACGAAAATGAAGACCGAAGACCTAAGATGGGTCTTCGGTCTTCGTAATTACGAAAACGAAGACCCATCTTTGTTTTCGTACTACGAAAACGAAGACCATAAAATATTTATTTATACGTTATTTTCGTGAAAATAAGCGTAAAAGTGCCGCGAAAAATTTCCGATAAATTGTTGGAAAATTAATAATAATAGGAATAATAATAATAATAATAAATATTAATTTAATATTTATATTGCGCAAATTAACATGTTATATGATCAAGGAAAATAGGATTCAGCAATAAAAATAGAATCACTATAAACCTACACCTTTAAACCACTAATGTATTTTTAATATAATCAAAGGCAAACATCAGACTGGTAAGAAATAGCTAAATAAATTTAAAATGTAAAATGTTAACAACAGAATGTCAAAATTACAATTGGAAAATGTACAATGTTAACAAAACTTTAGCAATATTCCACATATATTTATATATATATATATATATATATATATATATATATATATATATATATATATATATATATATATATATATATATATACGAGTAGGTTTGTGTATACGAAACGCAAAGAGTGCTCAATATCATAAAGATAGAGCAAATGTAGAATTTCTCTTACCTCAAAATTCCGCAATTTGCATTTGCTGTACTATTATCAATGTCTCAATGTCTGGGCAAATCAGTTTAACTCAGTAATATCACGGCCAATAGAACCACAGAGTACGTACACACATATGAAGAGCAGTCAACGAGAGAAGACGTACATTTTTGTGCTCGTATATCACTTCGTTCTATGTGATCTGAATGTGCATAGAATTGAATATAACTTAGTTGTTCACTATATACAATGCCTCCGAAGAAGAAGGCTTTGAAAACAAATGATTTAACGGAAGAATCTGCTGCCATAGTCGAAAATAGCGGAAAGATGTAGTCGATATGGCTACGCTTCAGCGAGATTTAGTAGCTTTGTTGGACCGACGTTTCAAAGAGCAAACAGATCACATTAATAATCTATTTACCGAGCTTTCCAAGTCGACCAAATCTGATTTAGATGAAATACGCAAAAGCCAAGAATTCTTGGGAACAAAATTCGATGAGCTAGCGCGCATCAATGAATGAAGTGAAGACGGAAATTGCAAAGCTAAAGAAAGACAATGTCGAATTACAACAGCGTGTCAGCCTTTTACAGAAGCATGCCGATGCTGCCGTGACAGATATTGAAAGTCTACGCCGATACTCGCGAAGAGACACCCTTGAAATCCAGGGAATTCCTGCTGTTAGTGGAGAAAACACCAATGCTACTGTCCTAAAAGTTGTCCAACTAGCAATGCCTGAGAGCAATTTTGATGAGTCTATCATATCTGTGAGTCATCGTCTACGTTCTGCACGAGGAAATTCACCACCGGCCATTATTGTAAAGTTTGTCCGCAGGAACGTACGTGATATGATATATATGAATCGGCGAAACCTTAGCTCTAAATCTACCCGCGACCTTGGCTTATCCGAATCAAATAAAATCTATGTTAACGAGAGTTTAACCGCTCAGAGTCGGGCAGTACTTATCGAAGCTAAGAAATTCCGTACTCAGCATCGCTTTAAATTTATTTGGACTAGGAATGGGAGAGTTTTCCTAAAACGAGATGAAAATCAATCAGCCTATGTTTTTGATTCTTTACAAGAGTTTGTGGATTTTAAAACCCATTATGAACCTTATTCTTAAAGACTGTCTGCTGCAATTCTCAACTAAGTTATTATGAATTATTTATTTTAATAACTTTCGATTCTATTAATCAAGCATTTCCTTTTAGTACTCTTGATGACGAAAATTTTCAATTAGTTTTGTATGAGATGTCGCATGGTCGAGTGAATTTTGAATCCGAAAGATTACTTAACTTAAAGTTAAATCCTTTGAATTATAATAGTCAACATTTATCTGCTATAACACGGAATGTAGATCCGGACTCTAATTTGACGGGTAATGTTTTGAATTGCGACTTTTATACTGAATGTAGTTTAAATGCTGTGCTGTGTAATAGCCTCAGTGCAAATTGCTTATCTCTTATGCATTTGAACATACGCAGTTTAAGTCGCAATTTGAATCGCTTAGAGCAATTACTTGCAAATATAAACAATAGGTTTTCAGTCATAGGTATTTCTGAAACTTGGCTTCAGGATTCAACTCACTTTGTCGACATCGATGGATACAGTTTTGTACACAATTATCGTTCTGACAAAACCGGTGGAGGGGTTGGTTTGTACATCGCCTGTGAGTATGAATATAAGATCCGTGATGACTTATGTTTTGAAGACAAAGAGATTGCTGAATCGTTGTTTGTCGAAATTAATAACCCAAAATGGAAAAATTGGATAATCAGTGTGATGTACAGACCGCCCAGTCAAAACGTAGCTGATTTTATTTCTAATGTGAATATATTAATGGCTAAAATATCAAGAGAAAATAAGACTTCTTATATATGGGCGATTTTAACTTAAACTTATTGAATCAGCATTTTCATCAATTTACTAATGAATTTTTAGATATTATGTACGCAAATATGCTCTTTCCGCTAATAACTTTGCCGACTAGAATTACATCGCATTCTGCTACTTTAATTGACAACATATTCACTAACGACCTTGACAATTATTCTTTCAGTGGTTCAATTCTGACAGATATATCGGCCCACTTACCTATTTTTGGCATGTCGTGTGAGATGGCTGTGGAGGGTGATGAAGCATCATATATTGAATATCGTGACAAAAGTGAAAGAAATGTATCTAATTTTCGTAATTGCCTTTCCCGTATTAATTGGTACGATTTAGAAGATATTCACGAGCCAACGAAGGCTTACGTCAGTTTCGTTAATAAATTTAGTGTTATCTATAACGATTGTTTTCCTCTTAAAAGGGTTAAAAAAAAAGAAGTCTATGATTAGCAAGCCTTGGCTTTCCAAGGGCCTCCTAAAATCAATAAGGAAAAAGAATCGGTTATACAAACGACATTTGAACTCTTCAAGTATCGATACCACTAACAACTATAAGAGATATAAAAATAAATCGAATCATTCAATAAGACTAGCAAAACGCCTTTATTATGAGCAGCAGCTAAACCGAGATAGGACAAACTGTAAAAAGACGTGGAGTATTCTGAATGAAATTATTAATAAGCGAAAGCAGGTTAAGAAAGGTCCATATAGTTTCATTATTGATGGAGTGAAGCATTCTGATGCTAATGTTATAGCCAATCAATTTTTTCAAGTCTAGGTTCTAACCTAGCAAGTAAAATTCAAAATGTACCGGTTTCTCCAAATTCATTTCTTACCTGAGAGTTTGTAAATAGTATGTTCCTGGACGAAGTCACTGAGCAAGAGATTATTGAAATTGTTAATTCTATTAAGAATGGCGTAGCTTGTGGCTATGATAATATACCGGTATTTGCTGTCAAAGAATCTATTGATTTAATTGCCAATTTTCTTACTCACCTCTTCAATTTGTCATTATCATCTGGTGTCTTTCCCGATCCATTAAAAATTGCAAGAGTAGTACCAGTGTTTAAATCGGGGAATACTAGAATAATATCCAATTATCGACCTATTTCGGTTTTACCAATTTTCTCTAAAGTATTTGAAAGACTTGTCTACAATCGTTGATCGAACTATTTGGATAAATGTGGTATTCTTACTGAACATCAATATGGGTTTAGAAAAAATCACTCAACTTCTCTAGCCTTACTTCAATTATATGACAAAATCTCTTCAGCAATAGAAAGAAATGAGTTTACAATTGGAATTTTCTTAGACTTGTCTAAGGCTTTTGACACAGTTAATCATAATATTTTGTTTGCAAAAATCCAACATTATGGTATCCGAGGGAAAGCCTTACACTGGTTGAGGAGTTACTTTAGTAAAAGACAGCAGTTTGTTCAATACAATGGTGCATGTTCCGAAAAAAAGATTATCGAGTGTGGCGTACCACAAGGCTCAATATTAGGACCATTACTTTTCTTGTTATATGTTAATGATATCTGTAATGTTTCAAGTGTGTTTCATTTTGTTTTATTTGCTGACGATACAAATTTGTTTTATGCGAATAGAGATCTTTCCGCCCTATCTGAACATGTTAATCAAGAGTTACGTAAATTATCTGTTTGGTTTTCATGTAATAAGTTATCCATTAACTTAAAAAAGACCCATTTCATGATTTTCAGACCAAGACAAAAACAATGCAACGTCGAGCTAGACATTTTGCTAAATAATTATCCACAGAGATTATCTAAGTTTCCACAGAGATTATCTAAAAAAGAAAGCAGTGAGGCTAAATTCTCCGGCTTTTCACGATGCGTATAAAAAATGTAGAAATCAAGTTACTAAGCATATAAACAAAGCGAAAACTCAGTACTTTAAGACAAACCTGGAAAACAGTCTGGCTTTCGCCCATGTCACTCCACAGAAACAGCTCTATTACATTGCACTAACAACCAATGGCTACTAAATATGGATAAGGGTCTAATCAACGGGGTTCTATTCTTAGACTTTAAAAAAGCATTTGACACGGTCGACCATTGTATTCTTTTGCGGAAACCGGAACAATATGGAATAAAAGTGACAGCCCAAAAACTATTTAAGTCATATTTGAACAACAGGAAACAAGTCTGCGTACTTAATAACATAAGATTAAAACAAAAAGCAATCCAATGTGGGGTCCACAAGGGTCTAATCTGGGGCCATTGCTTTTTTCTATATACATAAACGATTTACCGAACTGCCGCGAACATAATTAAGCATCAATGTTTGCAGACGACACAAACTTGACGTGTTGTGGAGTGTCAACTGCAGAAATTGAATACAAATTAAACTCCGACTTGCGTAATGTAAGTAAATGACTCGAGGCCAACAAATTAACATTAAATACTAAGAAAACTAAATTTATGCTGATAGCCTCAAAAAGAAAATTAAACCAAATCTCCGAAAACCTCCAAATACTAATTAATCGTACATTTATTGAACAAGTCAAACAGAAAGAGGTCTTGGGGATTATAATTGACGAAGAATTAAAATTGAAGGAACACATTAATGCTCAATGTAAGAAATTTTCGAGTACTGTGGCTCTTATAAGAAGAGCTAAACCTTTTGTATCACAAAATGAATTAGTTTGTATGTACAACTCTTTAGTAGTCCCTTACTTTACATATTGTTTGACCGTCTGGAATGACGGAAATCGAACAAATCTTGAGAAACTGTACAAGATGCAAAAAAGGACTGCCCGTGTCATAACTAGTTCAAACTACGAAATCAGGTCAAAAACAATCTTTCGGATTCTAGGATGGGCTCCAATTGAGTCTATTCTTAGGAAAAGGGAAATTTTAATGACATTCAAGGCTATCCGTTGTATTGCGTATTATCTCTCATCGCCAAAATAACAATTACGAAATGCGGAGTAACATGCGCAAGCTTGTGTTAGGTAAACCTAAAACTAATTTTATGAAATGATCCTTTTCATACCGAGGAGCTTGTGCCCGGAACAATTTACCCATTGACATCGCTAACGGTATGAGCAACTATCAACAATTCATTTTAAAATTTTAATCGACAATTATTTTTCTAGTATAGAAAGTATAGAAAGTATAAATTTCTAGTATAGAAAGTATTACAACATGATTTATCAATATTGTTTTATTTAACATGACTTATTTGTGTAAATATCTATTAATATTTTATAAGTTTATATAAAACGATCACTTGAAAAGCATCAAATAGCTGAAGGGCTATCGTTTCCAAATAACTTTTATAAATAAAGTAAGTTAAATTTACTTCCTTTACAATATCGAAGAGAAATAAATGACATAATCTTCTTCTTCAAATGCTTCAAGAATATCTATGCAGTTGATATATTTGAGTGTATTTCTTTTCGCTCCTGTTGCAAGTCACCTAGAAACATAGCCCATTTAACTCTTGCGATCCCTTTTAGCAGAACCGAAGCTTTTAAGAACTCATACTTTGTACGTATTCAGTCGTCTTTGGAATGACTTACCGCTTGTGATAAGAGAATCTAATAACTTAGTCACTTTTCGTAATAAGTTACTTCAATTTTATAAGGATAAATTTTCTGAAACCTGTTTGTTGCAATAATAATTAACTAGTATGTAAATAATAATTTTTAATAATGACTGAGTAGGGTGGAACCGATTAGTAGTTAGGCTTCAAATATATTTGTACTTAGATATATGCATTCTTATATGTATTCTTATTGTAGGCTAATATATTAACTCACATCAGGTGGCTTATGATAGGGAATCTTGAATTCTGTTTTAAGCTCACCTCAAATTACATTAAACTAGTTTACCCACAGGGTAGTAAATGCTGCCTCGGTATAGCATTGTTCCCAAATCTTTAGTATTTTAAAACAAGAATAAGAAATAGTTGTAATGAATTTACATCCATAATTTATACATCAACATTTTCAAAAACGGCCAATTAGACCAGGGGTTAAAGTTTAACCCCTGGTCTACGTTAAAGGGCAATGACAATGACATGCAGGTGACATTTAACATGTGCGACTGTGCGTAAATTTGCGTGTTTAATAATAATGTTTATCAAAGAGAGCAAAAAAAATTATACAAGACAATCTCACATGTGGAATTTGTTCATTTACGTACTGCCTTGTGATGCAGTACAAGTATAAATACAAATAACAAAGCATTTGTAAATCCTAAAACATAATTAAATCATACGGCACATTCAAGGTTTTAATATCGTATTTCAGCCGCGTTTATACAGCTTGGCGCATTTGCTACGTTATATTCATTTATATATACACGGATTTATTACTATCACAAAGTGCATAAATAAACCTTTTTAAAGCATGTCATTGTCATTGCAGACCTGCGGCAAAAAGCATTTGTCAATTAAGCAATCGTTAAATCATATACATGTCATGGAAAGAATATGGAAATAATGTTGAATGAAAGCATCGGTGATCGCGTATAATGTTAAAAGACCGCGTATAATGCTCGAACCACTGCGTATAATTGCGAAAGCACAGCGTATATAAATGTTAAAGCACCGCGTGTAATGGCGAAAGCACCGCGTATAGGCCTACTCTGGGACCTTAACTCGCCTTAACTCGCCCTAACTCGCCTTATCTCGCCTTATCTCGCAATGAGAAGTTGACAGAATTTTGCTTAACTCGCCTAAACTCGCCCTATTTTGCAATAAAAACCGGCACAGTTTCACGTCAGTAAAACACAAATACTGTCAATCAAAATTCTTTAGACTCACAATACTCACTACTCTACTTTAATACAGTAAGCAGGCCTTAGCAGTATACTGTGTACAGTAATACCCAGTATTTAATAAATCACAGTGAACAAATAACAGAACCCAAACTGCCAAGTATGGTTGAAAATTAATATTCCCATATATACTAATATACAGATCACTTATCTATTCTATTTTAACTATACAATGATATCAAAACATCAAAAGTACTTGCTTAGCTTTTATGCAGCTATCAGCCTATCACATGACTATCAAATTTTACTAAAATACTGTTA
>CACRXK020017242.1:0-10153 GCA_902702795.2 Paramuricea clavata
ATATATATATATATATATATATATATATATATATATATATATATATATATATATATATATATATATATATATATATGGCGGTAATGTGTTTCTTCGTCTGTCATATTTTTCTGGAAAAATTCAATCCTGCGCCATGAGGGAATGAAGGCAGTAAAATACTTTTGCGCAGTAAGGTCTGAATCCTGAATGGAACATTTGATAAGTAAACCTCCATCCATGTTTACATGCATGATGAAAATAAATATAGCCTACTAGTTTTTTTTTGTTGTGTCAGTGTTGTGTCAGTGTTGTGTCAGTGTTGTGTCAGTGTTGTGTTGTGTTGTGTTGTGTTGTGTTGTGTTTTGTGGAAACAATACCACGTTTATTTATGATTCGCAAACCCGATGAAACAATTCTTATATTATTATATATTTATATAGCACTGATGGCTATATAATACCCCCTCCCCCACCCGTCGACAACATTTTTGGGAAAACCTTTTAGGAGTTGGTCAAAATTGTATAGGAAAAGCTAGTCAAAACAAGATGACACCCCGTCCGCCCCCCCCCCCCAATGTTGATGCCTTCGCGACGTCCCTGTCTGAGTTTGTTGAGTAGTAATAATTTATTTTCGTTTCACTGACTACAATAGGATTTAATTATCAGGCTATAAGCCCTTGTACAAATATAAACTATTAGCACATGCATGCGATCTGCAACAGCGCACGCAAGTCAATTACTGCGGCCCCTTTAACAACAACAAACATAATGATAATATAGGAATGAGATGTTTCTTTGTCCTCAGAACAATACAACCTCGTTCCTAGGCTAGCCTGGGAACGAGTTTGAGAACATTGATGATCTTATTAATTTACAATTAGTACGTATAATTTATGCGGAAATGGCAGAAATTGTCTACAATGTTGTAAGGGTGATCGCTAAATATATACTTCAAAATAAGGTTTCCGTTTTTATAACGTAGAAAAACTATCCTAACTCAAAACTAAACCCTAACCCTAATACTATCCCTCACCCTAACCTTAACCTAATCCTAACCTAAACCCTAACCTAACCCTAACTTATTTTAAAAATTGATATCAAAACGGAAACCTTATTTTGAAGTATACTATCTAGCAATTGCCATGTTGTAAGTTCGGCCTGTTCTTACGAATAACTAATTTGACAGCTAAACTACTTTAACCAAATATTATAAATTGTTTAAATTGGGAACGATTTCACAACTTTTACCAAAATTTACCAACTTTTATCTCCAACTTTGACCAAAAATTGGCAACCAAAATTTTTATTGCTTCATCTGAAAGAGCATGAAAAAATAAGCCAGTTGGCCGTTTAAGGTGGCTCCCTACATTTTTCTAAAATTTTAAGTATTTTAGGTAACCTTCGTTTTCAACCAAATTTATATTGAACACACTTAAGACAGGGCAATATAATCATTTCCAGGAAAGTTCAGAAGTATTCTGCTGTCGATATATGGACAAATACGAACAGTGTTAGTGTTGCCATGGCAACCATGACATTTCATCTTTTATATAGCAATATCTTTTTTTTCCTTCGGTCAATTTTTCTGAATTTTTTTTTTAAGATTTATGGTTGAATGAGGAATGACATATTAAAATTTGAAGGGATGTTTATAAGGCAGGTTTTGAAATATTCATGAATAACGACTACAAAAAATGTGTCTTATAGAATTTCTTGAAATTTTGATATGTTTGGCGAATTGTCATGCTTAGCAAACGTGCAAAGTTTAAAAAATTTTCACCGAAGGAAACGCGAGAAAAATAGTCCTAAATCCAGTTGAAGCTGTTGACGTGACAAAATATCGATTCGACATGTTGCGTGTAAATCAAGACAATGCGTGAGGAACACGAAACGTGTACGGTTTATAGTCGGCTTTTTTAGCAATTTTCACTTTGAGTTTTTGGTCTATATGTATCACACAGATATTTTTTACTTATTTGAAATGAAAATAAAAGATATATATGTTCAAAATACGAAAAATTGAGAACACAATAACGCACTGACAGTGACTTAATCCAACGTTTCTTAAATTTAGCTTTGTTGTGAAAATCGGTGTGAAAACTTTTCAAAACATTCAAGTAGAGTTTGACTTTTCGTATAAAACAACTCGTGACTGTCTGCATTATAGTTTTATTGGATTCAGCAGATAAAAAAGTACATGTGAACTGAATTGAATGACAAGATTTACGTAAGTTTCAGTGACAGTTCAGAAGCGTCTTGCAGACAGTATAAAATATCTTTTCAGTCCGTGACACTGTTGTTGAACATTGTGAGCATTATGAAATACAGTTCCGAACGTATTAAATATATAAAAAAAAACACACTGAATGTAGGTAAAAAACTAGCTAACAATATACGTACTGTTCGAATGTTGAAAAGTTTAGGATTATAGTAAAAAACTGGCGTTTTCTTTGTAGATAAAAATACAAAAACAACTTCCCGCGGCTTTTTTCAAGATTTTTACCGGGCCACGAAGATTCCACGCGCGAGTCGCGAGGATGACGTCTGAGCTATATAAATGTTTTAAACTGGACTATAACTGTAGGGAGCCACCTATTCAGCACAACGTGTGACGTCATTAGTTGGGTAAGTGTGTTTATTGAATAGTAAACTGAAGCATAGCTCAATTATTATGGGCCTAAATCAAATGAAATTTTGCATACTGAGTGTACATGATGAGGCGCATTGAAAAACGTTTCTGACTTTGTTGCCAAGGTAATAATGTCGTTCCCAGGCCCCTTGCGCCAATTTTATAAAACAGCTTTATTCATGGTACTGATAAGGTTAAAATAATATCAGAAGTATGTGTACTATACCTATGCATACCAAAAGTTTACTTGCTTGATAATAATTCAAAAATGACATACACATAGATAAATGCAACTAGTTATTCAAAATCAGTGTAAGGGGTCTGGGAACGACTGCGTTGCCTTAACAAGTATTTTCCCATGCGTCTCACCATGAACTATCTGTATGCAAAATTTCATTTGATTTGAGCCAATAATAACTTAGATATGCTTTAGTTTACTATTCAATAAACATACTTACCCAACGAATGACGTCCACGTTATGCTGAATCAGCAATTTATATTTTGCACATTTTTGCGTATAACTTTGGAACTACATGAGATAGAATAGAGCATTAAACGGCCAACCGGCTTATTTTTTCATGCTCTTTCAGATGAGGCAATAAAACCAAATATTTTCCATGTTGACCAACTTTGATAATCTAGTTTTGAATTATTGGGGGGGGGGGGGTGTTACCGCCCCCAGCCCGCCCCGGTAGCGACGTCCATGAATACAGGATATTAATTCTAGCTATGGAATACAACCTGTGCGGTTTAGTATTGAAGTATACTGCATTGAGTTATTGACAAGCTTGCCAAGATGAAAATACCGCTGACGACTGGCTACTAGGGTTATGGATGGGCACGATGTTTAACGATTATAACAATGATAAAATTAAAATTTCGATTGGCATGAGTTACAAAAAAGTGGGAAAATGGGATAATGGGAAACATTTTACTTATTTTTTAAATGGTTCAAAATCGTCGGCATGAAAAATTAAGCAGAAATTTCGCAGTTTTAAAACTATCTGGTCATGCAGAAGAATTAGTTGGTAAGAAACACAATCTCTTCAGACGAGGGATCTTCGCTCGAAACTTCGGGGTCTTCTGGTTATTATATATACAGGAAGCAGGGCAGTAGCGAAGAGACTAAAGCAGGGGGTGTAGTATCGCATTTGCTGACGGATATTTCACTCGCTAATTAATATTTTTTCCAAAGGGAGGGGGTCGAAAAATTTTCCGGACATTATTAATTTAATGTATCGTAATTTGTTAACCAGTTTCCGTAATTTTCGTAAATTTATCAACATTTTTGCCATTATACTTTTTATTCCGAGCCACTCAAATATTTTCGCTGAATACGAAAACAATTTGCCACGATATCCGTTATTTATAGTTTTCAGGGGGTGTCATACCCCATATAGCTACCGAGCCATACGGTCCTAACCGTAAGCTAGACCAGCAAATCAACAACGGTGTACTTTGGCTTTGTCTTTACCGCGACCGACGCTGAACACTCAAGTTTCAAGATATATGTCTCCAGCATACTTTGCGTTAAGTACGTTTCTAATAATACCGAGAGGCGTATCACTAATAATTTCTGCGTCGTCTGTCTTTTCAAGTTCGTCTTAATTAAACAACTGTGACCTGTATGTAAAATTTGACAATCGAAAACAGCCAATTGGGAAAATGGGAGATGGTATTATAGGACAGTAACGCAATGTGTTATTTAAACTCGATCAGACAACCACATGCGCTCAATAAATTATTTGCTTTTGAAGCATTTCATAAAAATTTTGACTTTTCAATCTGTTTGCCAAATCATATTAAATATGAAACACTGAGTTCTCCTGCTTCTCCAACCTACGTGTTCACTAAAGTAGTTTCTAAACATGCCAAGCTTGCTTTATCAAAATTAATTTCATATTTATTCTGACCGCCCTGAATAGAACAACGAATTAATCATATATTCATATCCACGAAAATTAAACCTCCCTTCTAAATTTCATTTTGCTTCCTATGTTTTGCTATATTTTCGAGAAAAGGGAGTTTTGACTGGGGGGACCAAAATGGTTGAGTGGGAGGGTGGGAGACTTTGAAAATCTATTTCTAATTATTGACAATAACATAAGTATCATGCATATTTTTCATATCCGGTGTTCGGCTTTGGCATCATTACCGGAACATCAGCAACTCTAATTGATCTAATTCTGACAAATAAAGAGGAAAATATTTCAAAGTCTGGTGTCATACACCTTGGACTTTCTGATCACAGTATGATTTTCGCTATTAGAAAACATTGTATTCCCAAATCACGGGAAAAGGTTAAACATATTCGTAACTTTAAAAATTTCAATGCCAATGATTTTCTTACGGATCTTTCACAGATGCCGTGGGAGAACATTGCCCAACATGACAATTCTAATGTATGCTGGCAGGTATGGAAATCACTATACCTCCAGGTCCTTGATCGACACGCTCCCCTTAGACGTATGAGAACTCGTGGAAATTCTCTCCCTTGGATTTCTTCAGACATCAAGGGTATAATGAGATCAAGAGACTTCCACAAAATAAAAGCGGTTAGATATAATTCTCAAAGTCATTGGACAAAATATAAGGAATTACGAAACAAAGTTAATGCTGAACTAATTAAAGCTAAAAGAAACTATTTCTGCAATAAAATAGAAGATTGTGCTCAGTCCAAAGACATAAAGCAAAGTTGGAATTTAATTAACCACCTCATGGGTAAAAATGTGAAATCAAACACGATATCCCAACTTAAAACGGATAATTCTGTCATTTCAGACGATAAATTGAAATCTGAGGCTTTTAATGATTTCTTTGTCAATATCGGGGCAAAACTTGCAGCTGAAATTGAAGATAATTCCCTCAACACAAATTCTTTTGCTCGCGGAGATTCTAGGCCTACTACCGACTCCAATCTTTTTTTTCAAATTTTCTGAAATTAACGAGGACGAAGTAATATATCAATTGCGTAGTCTCAAAATTTCAAAATCCACAGGATTAGATAACATCCCTGCTAAAGCTCTTAAAATATCCGCGGACATTGTTGGTCCGCCATTAACTTGGATATTTAACCTTTCGATCAAAAAAGGAGAATATGTGGATGAATGGAAAAAAGCCTGGGTTACACCCATTTATAAATCTGATGACAGGTTGAAATGCGAGAATTATCGCCCTATCTCGATACTACCCATTGTTAGTAAAATACTTGAGAGATGCGTTTTTAATCAAATTTATAAATTTCTTAATGACAATTCACTTCTTTCAAAACATCAACATGGTTTTCGGCCTAAACATTCAACTCTCACCGCTCTAACTCAGGTGTGCGATACTCTTTATGAAAATATGGATAATGGTCAATTGAGCGGCATTGTTTTTCTTGACATTCGTAAAGCCTTCGACTCAATTGATCATAATATTCTGCTTCATAAATTAAAAGATCAATTCGGTATATCGGATATTGAGTTAAGATGGTTTGAGTCTTATTTAAATAATAGGGAGCAAGTCTGTATTGTTAATAATTCAATGTCATCGTCAAAAAGGATTGTTTCTGGGGTTCCGCAGGGATCTATTTTAGGTCCACTGTTATTTTTACTCTATATCAATGACCTCCCCGAATGCCTTCAAAAAACTACTCCTTATTTATATGCTGACGATACCCAAATTTGCTGCAGCTCTAACAGTTTGATTGAATTAACCGAAAACCTTAATCACGATCTGAGTAGAATCGGTGATTGGCTTTCTAGAAATAAATTACAACACCACCCAACTAAGACCAAAATAATGTTCATTGGCTCTAAACATCATATTAATTCCACAACTTTTGATCATCCAGTGATGTTAAATAACCAACGCATCCCCAGAGTTCACTCTTTCACATGTCTTGGTCTCGATTTAGATGAAAATCTTAACTGGAATTCACATATTCAGGCGATTTGCAAAAAGGTTGGAGCAGGCCTGGGTACTTTGAGACGTATTAAACCCTTTGTTCCAATAACCACCCTTCAAACAATTTATCGAGCTCTGATTCAGCCGTATTTTGATTATTGTTCTCCCATTTGGGGCGTCTGTGATCAAAATTTGAAAAATAAACTCCAAAAATTTCAAAATCGCGCAGCCCGAATCATTGTCGGTGCAAGTTATGAGATTAGATCTGCTGATGTTCTTCAATCTCTTGCTTGGGACAATTTAGAGACAAGACGACGTACAACCAAAGCAATATTAATGTTTAAAGTCTTGAAGGATTACGTAGGACCTACGTTGAAAGAATCCTTGATAAGACGCAATCATATGCAAACAAATTATGATCTTAGAAATAGTCATACAGATTTGGCTCTTCCTAAGCCTAAAAGAGAATTCCTAAAAAAGAGTTTTAAATACAGTGGGGCTAAGCTATGGAATAGTCTCTCTATCGATACGAAACTGGCAGAATCAATGCACCTGTTCAAAAGCCATTTAAAACTTAACTCTAATACTATATATATTTGAAATAAATTGTAACTCCGTCTAACCATAACATCTGGGGTCACACCAATTTGTAAATAGTCTTCTTCTTATATCTTTTGTAAATTTTAACATTGTAGACGCCCCCCGTGGAAACCAACGCACCGTTGACGGGGCTGGTGTCTCTAAATAAAGTTTTAATACAATACAATAATATCTTTAAAAAACTTACATGATTTTCACATTATTTGTCACTTATAAAATGTATGATACAGCAATAATTCAGCAAAAACGGACTGATTAAATTGAGATAATCAACAGATATTTTACGCAGACATGCAAGCAACATGGCGGATCTTTTGGACGATTCAGACCGATAAATGTATACAAAATCCACTCGTACCAAGATAATTCATTTTATTAAATTGTGGGGATTTTATTAATTTATTAGACTTCATGATATACTTGATACATTCCGGTGTCTTATCTATATTTTGAGTGACACTTGGCCGCTTCGGACTATTACACTTGGATCAAGTCCGTCTCTCAAGAGTCCGAGGGATTGGGCGCGCGAGGTGCAATAACGCGGAAAAGTTTTCTCGCACCTCGCGCGCCACTTCGCGGCGCGCTTGATCTCGTTGCTTCGCGATTCAGACAATCCACCACTTCAGCGGTAAAACGCACGTGTAAATTCCAAGGGTGTCACGTGGTACAAAACGTAAACATTGCGGACATTCGTAGGGATGGGCGATACCAGGATTTTTAATTCGATACCGATACCGATACTTTTAAGATCGGTATCGGCCGATACCGATACCTATTTCGATACCAACATGAACACAAAATTTCAATTTTCGATACCGGAAGTGAGTACTTAAATTGCTAGTATCGCTACTTTCGATACCTACAGGTCAGCGGAAAAGCATTTTACATTACCGTATGCGACCTCCCTCTCCCCCGTCGCCAAAAAATTTCGGTCTGTGTACCATTTTAGGGGTTAAAAATTTTTTCGGACATACCAAAATTTTTCCGAACATCAGCAATTTTCCCCATTTATCCAAAAACTTTTTTCTAAATTCCAAAAATTTTCCATAATTTTCTAAAACTTTTGTCAATTAATCTCATTTTTTTTTAAATTCACACTTATTTTTGTAATAAAGTCTTATTCAACCAAGAAGTGAAATTAAACAAGTCATTACTCGCTGGGGCACCTTGTGCCTCAGGCGAGTATAGGTTTCGGCATCAATCTCCAATCTCCAATCGTCGATAGCCACAAAATAGAATATTAATGAGCTGCCTAATTTTCCCCCAATTATCCAGAAGACTCCTGCCAATATTACCCAAATTATCCATAAATAACCCTGCATTTCGAGGAAAATTTGGAAAAATTGAACAATTTTACAAGGAATTTCGTACGGAAACAGCAACCTTCGCAAATCGCAAGTTTATACGTTTGGCTGGCATGGCTGCGCTGCTTTAATATATTTTGAGAAGAAAGCGACAACGTTCGATTCAGCGTAAGAAATTGTACTCACAGATGTCAAATGTATTACTAAACAGCAGTATTCTAGCGATTTATGGCCTTTGAAAAATCAAGCGATATTGGTCAAATTGTATATTTGTTGACATGTCACTCGCACACTACCTTTGTCTATGCTTTGTCCTTGTATTTGTAATGCCTCATGGCGCAATAACGATAAAAATATCACCGTTCGGTTCAGGGTAAGAAATTGTACTAAACAATAGTATTCTAGCGATTTATGGTCTTTGTCTTTGAAAGACAAGCGAAATTGTAATGTTAACAAATCGCCCATACGGTCATACGGATGTCAAATGTATTACTAAACAACAGTGATAGTCTAGCCAAGCGAAATTGTATTGTTGATAACTTTGGTATCATTGAGGCCCGTTCCGGAACCAAGATGGCGGAACGTAAGCATTCTTCGAGCTCCGTTGTTGAGATTAATAATATAAGTAATTCTAAACAATTACAAGCCGAAAACCAAAATATAATGAAGCTAAGCCAAATGTTGAGTAAAAGCGAGGAGAATTTTCTCTGGAGTGGAAGTAATATCCAACTTAAACGGTTTGTCGACGAAGCGTTGCTTCTCAGTGGTAAATGGACATCGCCGGGTGGAGATACTAAGCAATTTACCAACGAAAGTGTCATCATAAAGTGGCATGGACCAAGCTCAAAAAAGCTATCAGTTATTAAAGAAGATAATTCCTCGGTCGTTAATGCCTTATCAGATTTAATAGTAAAGAAATTGGCCGTAAATTCTTCAAACACTGATGACCACGTGGACACAACAACAACAACCTCGAAGCCAAATGAAACATGCAATACGTGTGATTCTAGAGATGCGGAAATTGCGAGTTTAAAAGAAAAAATTATCGAGATGAACAACGTTATCGTTCGATTGGCAAACAGGCAAAATGAAAGCGAATGTCAAACCGAGAAACACTTAAACAATTCGAAAAAAGCCATAACCGAGTTATCTAGAACAAACAACAAAATGGCGGACGAGATCGACGAACTTAAATGTGTCATTGATCGACTGAAAAATGTTTTGGATATGAAGCAAAATGATTGGATTGAAATTGAAAAGCAAAAAAAATCGAACGTGATCAAACCAACATCTTCAGCATCGAAACTAAACTATGCAGCTGCTGTTTCAAATAGCTTTGAAATCCTTGAGGATGAAACCTTATCAAACGAATCGTCAAATGATATCTCAATTCAAGATAGCCCAGAATCTATTAACAATATGACGATAAACACTGGAACACAGCCAGATACTCATCCAAACCAGAACACTAGAACCAAGCAAGATGAAGGCAAGAAAGATCAAAACATCAGCACATCAGCACAGAGAAGTCAAGATCAACAAGATACCTTGTTAATTGGAGACTCGATGACCAAAAACATAAACAATGATAAACTTTCATATGCTGCAAAAGCAAAAACTGTTTGCAAGACGTACCGAGGTGGCAAGATAAAGGATATTCACACAAATCTACGAAAGGACTGTGGTGAAAGAAGATTACGCAGTATCATTCTTCATGTGGGTACCAACAACCTGGTATCTGATGATGCAAAGG
>CACRXK020017244.1:0-10765 GCA_902702795.2 Paramuricea clavata
GAGCCCAATGTCTTTCCAGTGTTGGAATTTTTCTCACTTTCTCTCCAAATACCATAGTAACCGTTTTCTTACCATTTTCAGGCTCGGTAGTGAAAAACCAAGATTTTGCGGCACTCTAAATAATTCATATTCGCAATCTATAGTCCATTGGCTTTCTGCTAATGCTTTATTCAAGTATATACAGGCCGTTTTTGGACATAAAAATGGCAGGTGTTTCCGAGTGTATTATCGAAAAGAATTTTTTGAGAAGCCGCGTGCTCTATTCCGTTTGAGGCCCTGTATAGAAAACCAAAGAATTTGCGCCACTGTAAACAATTCGTGTTAGAAATCTATAGTTCATTGGCTTTCCGCTAATACTTTATTCAAGTATACGAAGGCTGTTTTTGGACATGAAAATGGCAAGTGTTTCCGAATGTATTATCGAAAAGCCGGAATTTTTGAGAATTGACAAAATGCAGGTATGAGTCTTAGGCTCGTGTTGTATTCCTTTTGAGGCCCTGTATAGAAAGACCAAGAATTTGTTACGCTGTAAACGATTCATATTTGAAATCTATAGTCCATTTGCTTTCCGATCACTGAAAGCAATTCATATTCGAAATTTATACTAGTCTACTGACTTTCTGCTAATGCTTCACTGAAGTATATGCAGACATACGATTCAGATCAATTCAGCATATTTTTTTAAAAAAAATCGCTATGAAAGGCGTGGATGCGATACGAATCCACCGACGCTGAGCACAATGGATTACCAGTCTATCACAATCCATCCCCCACACGGCCATGTGCAGAGCACAATGGATTAGCAGTCGTCCATAGGCTTAACCACTAGGCCTCCTCTTCAGGACTGGAGAAGCATTAAAATTGTAGTCATGTTTTTCTTAATTTTCGACTAATTACTGATAGACAATGAATGCCGAAATTTTTCACTTGAAAATAACTTTCTATTTCTATTTTTTTCAGAACCGTTTAATCAACTGCTTTTTGCAGTGCTGTTTTTCTTTAAGAAATTGTGAAAGATCTGGATCGGCGATTCGAATCCACACACGTGGAGCATAATGGTTAGCAGCCAATCACAATCCAAAAATTCATATCCCCACACGGCAATCTCTTCGAATACGACGCAAAATTTTAAGAAATAAGTGATCGACGAGGATGGGATTCGAACCCACGGGTGCAGAGCACAATGGATTAGCAGTCCATCGCCTTAACCACTCGGCCACCTCGTCTGTACTGGGGAAGTTTTAATTTTTTTTTCCAAAGGTCGTAAGTTCGATTCCCACCGTGGCCAGGCATATTTTTCAAGCTTGTCCAGTGTGGATATACACTCAGAGTAACATCACAAAACAAGTATTAAAATTGTAGTTATGCTTTTCTTAATTTTCAACTAATCACTGATAGATAATGCCGAAATTTTTCAGATGGAAATAACTCTCTTTTTCTAATTTTTTCTATATAGTTAGTCGACTAGTTTTTTCTATTTTGTGGATGGGGATTCGAACCCACTCGCGCTGAGCACAATGGATTAGCAGTCTATCGCAATCGAAACAATTCATCCCCCATTCGGCAATCCCATCTAATTGGACGCAAAATGGGATTGAGGATGGGATTCGAACCCACGCGTGCAGAGCACAATGGATTAGCAGTCCATCGCCTTATACCACTCGACCACCTCGTCAGAACAGGAGAAGTATTAAAATTGTCGTCATGTTTTGTTAATTTTCAAGTAATTACTGATAGATAATGCCGAAATTTTTAAGATGGAAATAATGATCTATTTCTATTTATTTCAAAATCGTTAGTCGACAAGTTTTAATTTGCTATTTTGTGGATGCGATTCGAACCCACTCGCGCTGAACACAATGGATTTGCAGTCTATCGCAATCGAAACAATTCATCCCCCATTCGGTAATCTCATCCAATTGGACGCAAAAGTTTAAGAAGAAAATAACCGACGAGGATGGGATTCGAACCCACGCGTGCAGAGCACAATGGATTAGCAGTCCATCGCCTTAACCACTCGGCCACCTCGTCAGAAGTGGAGAAGTATTAAAATTATAGCCATCTTTTTCTTAATTTTCAACTAGTTATTGATAGATAATGCCGAAATTTTTCAGATGGAAATAATTATCTATTTCTATTTTTTTCAAAATCGTTAGTCGACTAGTTTTTGCTATTCTGTGGATGCGATTCGAACCCACTCGCGCTGAGCACAACGGATTTGCAGTCTATCGCAATCGAAACAATTCATCATTTAGAACTGCACATATAGGGATGTTACGAAGGCAACGGGTGTTTGGCTGGGGTGGGGGGGGGAGGGTCGAAGGATATAGGTGACAGAATAATGTGTGGTTGGGTGGGAGAAAGACCAGACAAATTCGATTTTGGGTGCGGGAGCTAGAGGGTGTTCCCCAAAACAATTTGAATCTAGAGGCTCTTAAGTTCTGAAAAAGATTTGTTTTACTCAGCCACTCACCAAAAACTGTTTCAAAACATGTAACTGAAAATCATGGATATTCAATATATAACACCTTAAATTTACATTTGAGGCAGCAAAGAATATTAGGTTCTCCCACTCTAATCTCTTTTGGAGGGCTTCGCTTACGGCCCCAATTTCACTTCTTTTCCATTACCCGAGCACGTAAGTGATTTGTAAGGAAAATAGGAGGGTTTAAGGGGCCGATTACATGGAGCATTTTCAACCACGGGGTTGAACTCAGCCCTGTTTACAGGGTTGAAATTTCAGCCCTGTCTGTAATACAAAACTCTATCAAAATCAAACGCGCGATTACATGTCAAAATTTTCAATCCAGGGCTGAGTTCAACCCCCGGGTTGAAATTTCAACCCTGCGTTAATATTTGTGATGCTCAATTAATGACAACGTTACTGGGATTTTCTGGAGTATCCACAAGGGTAACGAGTAAATGAGAAGACTGTTTTATAATCAAAGCTATTTTTGTTAGTTTGGTGACTGCACATTTGTGTTTTAAGAACTGCACAAATGGGTTTAGAACTGCGCATTTTGTGTAGAACTGCACATTAAAATAAACCCTGCGGTAATCTCATCTAATTGGACGCAAAAGTTTAAGAAGAAAGTAAACGACGAGGATGGGATTCGAACCCACGCGTGCAGAGCACAATGGATTAGCAGTCCATCGCTTTAAACACTCGGCCACCTCGTCTGGACTGGAAAAGTATAAAAATTGTAGCCATCTTTTTCCTAATTTTCAACTAGTTATTGAAAAATAATTCCGAAATTTTTCAGATGGAAATAATTATCTATTTCTATTTTATTCAAAATCGTTAGTCCACTAGTTTTTGCTATTTTGTGGATGCGATTCGAACCCACTCGCGCTGGGCACAATCGATAGCAATCTATCGCAATCGAAACAATTCATCCTCCATTCGGTAATCTCATCTAATTGGACGCAAAAGTTTAAGAAGAAAGTAACCAACGAGGATGGGATTCGAACCACGCGTGCAGAGCACAATGGATTAGCAGTCCATAAAAGCCCACCTATAGCTCGTGTTGACTGGAGATGTATTCAAATTTTAGCCATGTTTTTCTTAATTTTCAATTAATTACTGGTAGATAATGGCGAAATTTTTCACATGGAAATAACTCTCTATTTATTTTCTCGAAATGGTTAGTCGACTAGTTTTTGCAATTTTTCTTTAAGAAATTATGAAAGGCGTGAATGCGATACGACGCTTAGCACAACGGATTACCAGTCTATCACAATCCAAACAATTCAGACCCCGGCCCACACGGTAATATCATCTAGTTTGACGCAGAGTTTAAGAAGTAAGTGATCGACGAGGATGCGATTCGAATACACACACGCTGAGCATAATGGATTAGCAGCCTATCACAATCCAAAAATTCATCCCCCCACACGGAAATCTCATCGAATTGGACGCAATATTTTAAGAAATAAGTGATCGACGAGGATGGGATTCGAACCCACACGTGCAGAGCACAATGGATTAGCAGTCCATCGCCTTAACCACTCGGCCACCTCGTCTGGTCTTGTACGGAAGAAGTATTAAAATTGTAGTAATGTTTTTCTTAAATTTCAACTAATTAATGATAGGTAATGCCGAAATTTTTCAGATCGAAATAACTCTCTATTTCTATTTTTATGATGGAAATAACTCTCTATTTCTGTTTCTATTTTTTTCAAAATCGTTAGTCGACTAGTTGAATGGGATTCAAGCCCACTCGCACTGAGCACAATGGATTAGCAGTTCATCCCCCATTCGGTAATCTCATCTAATTGGACGCAAAAGTTTAAGAAGTAAATAACCGACGAGGATGGGATTCGAACCCACGCGTGCAGAACGCAATGGATTAGCAGTCCATCGCTTTAACCACTCGGCCACGTCGTCAGAACTAGAGAAGTATATTAAGGGGCCGATTACATGGAGCATTTTCAACCCCGGGGTTGAACTCAGCCCTGTTTACCGGGTTGAAATTTCAGGCCTGTCTGTAATACAAAACTCTATCAAAATCAAACGCGCGATTACATGACAAAATTTTCAACCCAGGGCTGAGTTCAACCCCGAGGTTGAAATTTCAACTCTGCTTCAGCTAGCAGGGTTGAAATACCAACCCTGGGGTTGAACTCAGCCCTGGGTTGAAAATTTGTCATGTAATCGTTTCAACCCAAGGCTGAAATTATCATGAGTTATTCGAGCGTACGTGGTAGTGACTATTTATTACAAGAAAACAAAATAAAGGCTTTTTTACTTCCGAGAACGTATAGTATAGCGTTTCAACCCCGGGGTTGAAATCGTCCATGTAATCGCAAGTGGATTAACAGTCTATCGCAATCGAAACAATTCATCCCCCATACGGTAATCTCATCTCATCTCATTTGGACGCAAATGTTTAGTAGGATGGGATTCGAACCCACGGGTGCAGAGCACAAGCAGTCCATCGCCTTAACCACTCGGCCACCTCGTCAGAACTGGAGAAGTATCAAAATTGTAGTCATGTTTTGTAAATTTTCAAGTAATTACTGATAGATAATGCCGACATTTTTAAAACGGAAATAATTATCTATTTCTATTTTTTTCGAAATCGTTAGTCGACAAGTTTTTGCTATTTTGTGGATGCGCTTCGAACCCACTCGCGCTGAGCACAATGGATTAGAAGTCTATCGCAATCGAAACAATTCTTCCCCCATTCGGTAATCTCATCTAATTGGACGCAAAAGTTAAGAAGAAAGTAACCGACGAGGATGGGATTCGAACCCACGCGTGCAGAGCACAATGGATTAGCAGTCCATCGCCTTAACCACTCGGCCACCTCGTCTGGACTGGAAAAGTATTAAAATTGTAGTCATCTTTTTCTTAATTTTCAACTAGTTATTGATAGATAATGCCGAAATTTTTCGGATGGAAATAATTATCTATTTCTAGTTTTTTTAAAATCGTTAGTCCACTAGTTTTTGTTATTTTGTGGATGCGATTCGAACCCATTAGCGCTGAGCACAATGGATAGCAGTCTCTCACAATCGAAACAATTCATCCTCCATTCGATAATCTCATCTAATTCGACTCAAAAGTTTACGAAGTAAGTAACCAACGAGGATGGGATTCAAACTCACGCGTGCAGAGCACAATGGATTAGCAGTCCATAGCAGCCCACCTAGCTCGTGTTAACTGGAGATGTATTCAAATTTTAGTCATGTTTTTCTTAATTTTCAATTAATTACTGGTAGATAATGGCGAAATTTTTCAGATGAAAATAACTCTCTATTTCTATTTTTTCGAAATGGTTAGTCGACTAGTTTTTATAATGGAATAACTCTCTATTTCTTTTTCTAATCTTTTCAAAATCGTTTGTCGACTAGTTTTTGCTAATGGGATTTGAACCCACTCGCGCTGAACACAAAATGGATTAGCAGTTCATTCCCCATTCGGTAATCTCATCTAATTGGACGCAAATGTTTAAGAAGTAAGTAACCGACGAGGATGGGATTCGAACCCACGCGTGCAGAACACAATGGATTAGCAGTCCATCGCCTTAACCACTCGGCCACCTCGTCAGAACTGGAGAACTATTAAAATTATAGTCATGTTTTGTTAATTTTCAAGTAATTACTGATAGATAATGCCAAAATTTATACGATGGAAATAATTATCTATTTCTATTTTTTTTTCAAGATCGTTAGTCGACAAGTTTTTGCTATTTTGTGGATGTGATTCGAACCCACTCGCGCTGAGCACAATGGATTTGCAGTCTATCGCAATCGAAACAATTCATCCCCCATTCGATAATCTCATCTAATTGGACGCAAAATTGAAGAAAGTAACCGAACCGACAGTTCGAACCCACTCGCGAAACGACGATTCGAACCCACTCGCGCTGAGTACAATTTTAAGCAGTAATTAACCGACAAGGATTGGATTCGAACCCACGCGTGCAGAGCACAATGGATTAGCAGTCCATCGCCTTAACCACTCGGCCACCTCGTCAAGACTGGAGAAGTATTAAAATTGTAGTCTTGTTTCCCGAAATTGCCGAAATTGCCGAAATTGTTCAATTGAAAATAACTTTCTATTTCCAGTTTTTTTCAGAATCGTTTCATAGTGGACTGGTTTTTGCTCTTTTTCTTTAATGGATGCGATTCGAATCCACTAGCGCTGAGCGCACTGGATTAGCTAGCAGTCTATGACAATCAAAACAATTCATCCTCCATTCGGCAATCTCATCTAATTGGACGCAAAATTTTAGGACGAAATAAGTGACCGACGAAGATGGGATTCGAACCCGCGCGTGTAGAGCACATTGAATTAGCGGTCCATCGCGTTAACCATTCAGTAACTACTGTCTGTGTAGATTTCTAAAATTATACTATTATAACCGTGTCCCTGTATTATGGTTTATGATTTATATGGGTTATGGTTTATGATTTATAGTATTATGATTTCTAGAAGTGGAACCGGGTACTCCTTGTTTTTTCTCGTTTGTGGACCGGAGACGGGGAGTCTACCTACGGACGTACAGGACACCTTTCAGCGCATGTCTAGCAATGGGCTGATATGCATTTATACTGAGTTAAGAGTTGGAAGAAGGTCACTTCCCATGTAGCATGTGAAGTGGATGAAAGTATATAGAGCCAGCATTATTTACAGATGGGGTAGGCCGGTGTTGAGATTGGGAGGTTCACTGCCAAATTACACCGAGGATTCATTGTAACTAACCTCATTTAGGAAGAGGAATTAGAATTGGTGAGGATTGAGAAGTGTTGGGTGGTTGGTCGTGAGACATGAGATACCCTGCATACCTTAATGCTAATAAGAGAGGAGCGGATAATGTACTATGCTCGTACGATTACATGCATTCTAAACTCCCAGAGGTAATCACGTTTGGGTGTTTACAACAAAAGTGTGGTTTCTGAAAGGTTTTTTTTAGACACCCTAGCTTGAAAAATATTTGCATTTTTTGTCGATCATTGCTTATTGTGAAAAAGCAAACATTGCGACGGCAATAGGCAATGGACCTATTCCTTAATGAACAAAATTTTGATCTCAAGAAGTCTAGACAAAAATTTCATCACAACTTGAAAGAGCATCACAAAATTAGTAATATTGTAAAATGCGGATAATATAGCCCTGCGAAGTTTGCCGTTTTTCAGTCATTTTGTATTACAAACGGAAAATTGATACCTTTTTTCAGAAAGCGGTATCAATTTCCCGTGCGTAATACAAAATTACTGATATATTTCCCGTGCGTAATACAAAATTACTGATAGGGCTATATTATCCGCATTTTACAACATTTCGCAACGAAACTTCGGAATATTACCAATTTTGTGATGCTCTTTCAAGCTGTGATGAAATTTTTGTCTAGATCAAAATTTTGTTTATTAGGTAATAAGTCCATTCCAGCTTTTAATTTATGCGTGCAGAGCGGGGGAGGGGGGAAGGGGGGGGGGGGAGTAAGCAATCATATTGCCGATTATGTTGAAAATATAAAAATGGCGGCCGTGTACTGAACACGGAGTGATAGATTATACTTCAATATTTAAATATTTCGATTGTTTCGGCAGTTTTTATTGAAAATATTCAGCATAATCAGCAACTTGATACCTTACTTCCCGTCATCCCCTGTGCGCATAAATTAAAAGCTGGAATGGCCTATTGTTATTATCATGAAAGTTGTAAAATTGATGAATAATTAATAAAGCTATACAAAGACTGATCACGACGCGGTACTTGCGTCACATGTACACGCTTGTAAACCGCATTAACGACTGCCATTGAAACAGAATTTTCACCCCCCATTAATTTTTTATGAGCTTAAATAAATATCAAGTCTTTCGGGAGAAATTTCGTACATGTCTTTGAGAATCATACGTCCAGTACGGAAGTTTTCGACTTTTGCCTCCAAAGTTGGCTATAGCTATTTCATGCGAACGCCATGTTAATTAATCTCTGTGACGTAAGAAAGACAGAAAGAGGACGGAAGTCGGAAAAGAAACATGATATTTATACAGGGTGTAAAAAAAACCCGAAACCTTTAGAAACAAGACGTCTGCTCAGGCGTTCACACTAACCTGAAAATGACGACATACGTGCTATGGTGTACTAATAGACAAGGAATACAGATCGTGAACCGCAAACGCAAAGCTCCAAAGGCTGAAAGCGTGGCGTGATCGATACATGAGTGGTGGCACTGGTGGGATAAGCCAATAAAACACAAGTGCTACTCACAAATACCAACGTTATCCATAAATGTACATGGTCACTGAGCATGCAATGCGCTAGCGCAGACAACATTGTTTACATTCCGTAAGTCCGTAAGTTAGGTAATGTATAAAATGCGAAAAACTCCAGACGTAAGACGTTGCACGAAAGACCAAAATTTCCAGAAACGTTGCACGAAAGAGAAAAACACCAAGTGAACTCCAAGAAAGTGCAGAGTAGGATAAATACAAAATCGACAGAAAAACGCGGTAAAATTCGTTGACAAATAAAGAGAACTGAAATAGTCACTCATTGAATGGCCGCCATCTTGAAAACTGGTCTGTATAGTAAACTGGAACACTGGAAACTGAGCCTGCGCAAACTCGATTTCTCGACGACGATTTCTCGATCTTTCAGGTCAGTGTAATTTATCTTATTGCAATTCGTTCCAGATATGGGCACAGACTGATGTTAAAAATAAATTCTTCTCCATAAACATTCGCGTCACTTGGGAATAAAGCAAAAATATTTTATCTAGTAGATAACTCAGAACAAGTTACCCTTTCTGTAATTTCATCGGTTACGAACTGTTGTATACATTGTTAGTATAATTAGCCATTGTAGGGGGCATTTAGAGCTTTATACAGGGTGTGTCAAAAAAGGTAATCGAACACTTCGGCGCACTATTGTACCTGAATTACAATGCGTACAAAATGTGCCAAATGGATGAAAACTGAGAAAATACGAATCCGTTAAAAAATGTTAGTCAGAATCGCATATTTTCACCGTTGAGAGTTGGGCCATTGAAAATTAACCTTGGGATTTAAGTTGACGAATTTCACTTCAATACACGGTCAAAATTGCTGCACACGCCACAGGCGGCCCAATCTTACCCTGTGTTATTAATTTATTACGTTATATCTAGGTTTATATAAATAGTATATTGAAAATCATTAGAAAATCCTGTGTTATTAATTATTACGTTATATCTTTATATAATAGTATAATGAAAATCATTTACATGTGCTTCCTGAAAGATTTTAACATAGTTGGGGTTGACATGAGGATTAGGCCACTATTTGTTGTATATTAGTTTCTCATCCCCGCCCGCATGCTTTTTAAGAAAATGGTCTTGTTCGCCATTATTACCATTATTGCCATTTTTGACCAATATTATAAATTTTGTGATGTCTTTAAAATGATATTTGATAGAAAGACAATTAGAAACGTTCCCAAACCAAAAGTTTCAGTTAAGATACGAAATTTTATACCAAAACTGCCAGTTTCTCTCGCGTTTACGTAAATGTTCTACAGGAAGCCAGGGGCAGGGAAAACAAGGCGAGACGACTTGGCTACAAAATTATTTCTCTTTTCTGTGATTATTTCACATGTGGTCATGTGGAGTGGTCATGTTTTTAATATAAAAACATGGTTTCAGTTGCATTCACTAATTTTGTGCTGTTTTGCAATGCTATAGATAATGGCATAATGGTAATGGCCCGCCCGCCCGCATCAACTTTAGGTGAAGCCCCGGATGAGAAACTAATATGCAACAAATAGTGGCCTTACAGCAAGAAATAATACAAGGCTGGTCACTTTGACCGTTAATTGGACTAATTGGGACAAACGCTGACAGAAATCAATCGAATAACGCGAACTTCGGCTGTCGCATCGTCGCCAAATTACGTTACATCGGAAGAGCGATAATTTTTACATAATATACTTTTCTTTAACAGAATTTAACAATAATCTTCCTGCAGAAAATGCCAATAGACAATTCCCATTATAGACTAATTTTAAAATTAGTCAAGGAAACCCGAATAAATTACCCTGGTTCCAGAGGTTTAAAATAAACCTCTGGTTGAAAGCGGTAATTGATTCATCGAGCCGCGCCAATCAGTTTGAATTAGGGTCAGATCCTGACTCTGTCTCCTGATTGGATGATTGTATTTAAGCTCTCTGATTGGTTATAGATGTTTTATTTGAATCAATCAGAGAGCTTTAATACAATCATCCAATCAGGAGACAGAGTCAGGATCTGACCCTAATTCAAACTGATTGGCGCGGCTT
>CACRXK020017245.1:0-10765 GCA_902702795.2 Paramuricea clavata
TATTTATAAAGAAGAGCATGCATGCATTTCTTTCACAATTACAGTATTTGCACCGAAGTATAAGAATGATCAGTTTAATATGGGGAGCTCCTGTGCCTCCTCCCCGAGTGCAATTATCTTTCCAGTTTTACTTCATTTTTAAAATTCTTAAAAATGGTAATATTTCTTTGTGTCATTGCAGTGGCGAAGTGAAGACCCGAGTAAACAAGAAAATGTAAACGAGGGTGCTGAAGAAAAAAATATTTCCAAATCTGTAGTAGGTCTTCTTGCGGTATTATGTGCGTGTTTCTCAAGTGGGTTTGCTGGAGTATATTTTGAAAAAGTTTTAAAAACCTCTCGCGCTTCTCTGTGGATGAGAAACGTTCAATTAGGTAAGAATGAAGGTCATTGCCCACACAACTCCCTTCCAAATATCTGATGGGATGTTAATTTTACGTGATTTAAAACGTCACCAGACAGAAGTGTAGAATTTACATTTGTGTGGTGTGTCTTCGAGGTTAGCTGATTCCAATAGCTACCCACCGAATATGAACACGTTTTGTGATTGGCTTTTTGAAACGACAGTGGTTAGCGTTTATTTAACTTAGTATAAAATAATTAAACACAATCCGAAGATTAGCATCTTGATACCCAAGATATAAGTTAACAAAAGACGAGAATGAGTTTGTGATATTTCAATTATTTTATTCTAAAATTATCATCAGACTAACTAAAGTTACAATGTACGCAATCTCGTACCCGATTATTATGCCCGTTCGCAGGTTAGTTGCTGGGTACGGGCATACTGTGGGTACGAGATTGTACAAGGTCTTTAAAAGGTATCCTTGTCTTTTTATTTTATGCTTTTTGAAATTGTCGGCTGGTGTTGGGTTTTTTATCTAACTCGTTCTGTGGAAAGATGATTTATTTTATTGTTATAATCAGCCAATCACAAAGCCTGTTCATATAGATACAGGATGTCACCGCTGGCACAGTAACAACTCTATCGATAGCAAAGAGTTTATTATTTTACTTTACTCTTGTTTTGCAGCAATATTTGGTATAATACTTGGTCTTAGTGCTGTTTTTATTAATGATGGATCTGCCGTTCGTACAAAAGGATTTTTCCAAGGATACAATAAGTATACTTGGACCGTTGTATTTTTACAGGTATTTAACAACTGTTCGCCGAAGGCGAGGTGATTATCGGGAAATATCAAGACGAAGTCGAGGTGAATATTCCCCGATAATCACCGAGCCTGAGGCGAATAATTGTTTCAGTATTTTTACACAAGTCGTTTGTGTTTTTTTGGGACTGAATTTATTTTAATTTCGCTTATTTCTTTATCAGTAACTTCCACAAACGGCCAGCCACCATTTTGAAAATTTCGGTTTTGTTATATTCACCTGTAGGTGAATATAACAGCTTAATATGTCAAATTTGACCAATCAACCTGTAGGATTTGTTATATTTACTTGTGCAAAAATATTAAAAACATTTATTCACTTTTTATTCTGGAGCCGGTTGTACGAAAGCTGGATAGTGCTATCCACCGGATAGTGCTTTTTTCAAGTTTGTTAAATCAGTCTTTAATTGGTATAACTCAGATTAAAGTTTAGTATTTATAAGTTAAAGGTTTTTTATGTGGTGTTCATATCCGTACTATTACAGCTTTTCAGGTATTTTTACAATGGTTGAAAAGTCACTATTTGGTGCTGGGATAGCAGTATCCGGCCTTGGTACAGTACAAACGACCTCTGTACTAAAAGTAAATAAGATAGAACGAAACAGCCAAGATAGAAACAGACATATGGAAGTGAAACAAAATTATTGTTGAGACGAAATATAAAATGCGACTTATTTCGTACAATTTCCTCGGTTTTTATCCAAATATTCATGCAGCCCGTACATTTTGCTACTTCGGAAAAGTTGAACTGTTATATCAAGCAAAATTTGGTGTAAAAATTGTTCAGCAATATTATATTAGTTGAGACAGCCAATTGGCAGGGAGTGCGTGCGTGGTGGACAATTTTTTAGCACTATAATATCCTCGTCCCCATGGCTTCTCGGCTGCCTGACTTATGACAATATCAGGCAGCCGAGAAGCCCTGGGAACGAGGAAGCCGCTATAAATAATAATAAGAATATTTAATATTTATGTTGCGCAAGTTAACATGTTATAGTATATGATCAAATGCGCATAAAATTAGCCATATGCACTCCGTTAGCTATATGGTCAGTCCTATATAGATACTGACCATTTTGGTTTCGGGGACTTTTTGTTGAAGGGTTGGAAATGTTAGATCTAAAATACTAATATTTCTTCTAATTGTAGGCATTTAATGGATTGGTTATCGCGACAGTTGTCAAGTATGCAGACAATATTTTAAAAGGATTCGCAACGTCAATATCAATAATTGTATCTTCTGTTATATCATATTATTTCCTCCAAGATTTTGAGGTGTCAAAGTAAGTTAACTAGATTAATATACACTAGCACATGCACTCTGCAGCTACAGGTAAGGGAGTAAGAGGGTTATATGAGCTTTACATGAGCTGGCCCTCTCTGGACAGATCATACACTGGAAATTTGTTTCAAAATCCTTACTATGGAAATAGCATGATCGATCTTCGTTGGAAATAGTATGGAGGTCATATTTACATACTAATTGCAATTTTCCCAGTGATATGTGCTTTGAAATCCTTTATAATATAAGAGAACCAGCCACCCTAAACGAGATCTTGCTAAAATGACTACCTGAGATCTCGTCAAAAGTATTAGAGCTAGAAATTTTTTATAAACGCACCAGAGAGGGCTGCTCCTAATAGATTCTATGGTAGTACTAAGTAAATAAAATACAATACAACCTTATATGCATGCATGCAGCTACTTTGTTAAGGCCCGTTTACACTTGCAATTTTTGCTGCGATTTCTTGTGCGATTTTCTTCCTCTGATGGATGTGATTGAGTAAATAAGTTATGAATGTTCTGAGTATAGACCCATTGCACTTGACGTCACAGCGCCAGTAACGATGCATCTGGAGGACAAATTAGCAATCTACGCATAATATAACTTTTGTAAACAAAGCAAATTTTGTAAAGGTTTATAATAATTTTGTATTAAAATGGTTAATTTTTGCGCTGTATGTGGTTGTTGTACCCGAACAGATATTGTTAGGTAGCATCTGGAGGACACTCTAAGGATTTGTGACGTCAGTGCAAAGGGTCTATATGACTCAGTGATGTACCCTCAACTAAACTTTCATAACTTATCCACTCGTTCCCATCCATCAGAAGAAGAAAATCGCACCTAAAATCGCAGCAGAAATTGCAAGTGTAAACAGGCCTTTAATAAGGGTAGGTAGCTTGAAAACCTGGTTTGAAAATACACTGAATTTGATATGCTCGATCTGATATTCAACAATTATTCGCCGAAGGCGAGGTGACTATCGGTGAATAAAAACCGAGACGAAGTCGAGGTTTTTATTCCCGATAATCACCGAGCCTGAGGTGAATAATTGTTTTAGTATAATTTCATAGGTGATTATTTGGAAAAAAATAAGAAAATACACATTTCTTCGTCATTTAATTGACAAAAAGGCTTCGGCCGCCATTTTGAAAATCGCTTAGGTGATTATCGTGTAATAATCACCTCAACGGCAACCAATCAGCGTGGAGAATTTTCAATAATCACCTATGTAATTATACTAATTGACAGTTATTCTACGAACTCGAGTCGATTATCACTCATATTCGACGAGAGTGAGTGGAATAACTGTTTTATTGTATACATAAGGTCTGAATTCACAGACTTTGCTTTTCGGATATTTTCAATATTTTTCTATTTTGTTTATGTTTTTCGCTCTTTCAGCCGATTATTTTTTCAAAAATATATATAATTTTTTACCATTTTAAATTTTAAAAATTCATTTGTTAACTAGTAAACAATTTGTGGGAGTTTTTCATTGTGTTTTTAATCCTGTAAAGGCTATACAAAGCGAACAACTTGCCGTTTTATCGTTCACAAAACGTCAGAAATTTAGTTTGAGCCGCCATTTTGTTTTTCTGTACTAGCAGGATATGAACTAATATCCTGCTAGTAGAGAACCAATCAGATTGCAGAATACCTCATATCCAGACCTTGCGATCCTCGGGACAATCTCGTTCCCAGAACAATGCCTGTGCGCAGGCAAGGAAGACATTGGCTCTGGGGAAATTGAATTTTTTCTGTGCTGTGATTGGTTTAACGTTTATCAATAGTGCATGCCGACAAAGAACCGGAACCCCTAAATTTAGGGGTTCCGGTTATCAATTTCCCCAGAGCCAATGCTTTCCTAGCCCGCGCACAGGCATTGCTCTGGGTACGAGATTGTCCTCGGGAAGGAACGCGAGGCTCTGGGATAATCCGTTGCCGGAAGCCAGAAATCCTGGCTAAGATTGAACTGCGCATTCCATATCAACGGCCAATCAGATTCCTCCCTGAATCGGATTATCCCAGAGCCTCACGTTCCTTCCAGAGGATCGCAGCCTCGGGGGAACGAGATTGCTCAGTTCCGGGTTCGATTCCCACCGTGGTCAGGCAAATTTCTCAGCCGGCCCGGTGTGGATCGTCACTCAGAGTAACATCAGAAACATTACACTAAATCTGTTGTATTTTCACCTCTCTTAGACAATTTTTAGCTGGTGCGTCAGCTGTTTTACTGGCAACGTACTTATATTCAAAACCTGATAAAGCTCCACCTCTACCCTTAATACCAATGACATATTCAAGGACCAGCATGCAGAACTAATTTAATCACGTCTTAAACGAATGCTGATGCGAGAATGTCCATGAAGAAGGAGACAGTAATTTTTTACTAGAACTATATTCACTAATGTTCTCTGTTGAAGCAAGTGTTGGATAGCTTTAAAATAATCCATGAAGACATAATACGTTTCTTTTTTCTTTTTCAACTTTTAATAAAAAGGTAAAATATTTGGTGAACATGCAGACGCTCTTTGACCAAAGAATTTTACATCTATTACAATTTTACAAGCTTTCTACTACCAGTCTGTAGACTTCGACGGTCGTGATATGTTTCATCCTGACCGCGCATCAGCCTCTAGTTTTTCTAAAAAAGATTAAAAGCTATTTATATATGTATATACATTGGAAAACTTAAAAATGGTATAAAATAAAAATTACATTAATGGCGTAAAACTGGGAGGCTGGTTTCACACACATTTTCCAATATTTTTATTGCTATATATAGTTTTGATTATAACCTTTTATTAAAAGTGTGTTGAAAGAGGAAATAGAAACGCATCATGGCTGCATGCATGGACCATTTTGTGAAAAATATCTGTCTAATAGATGTATTTTTTAAGTGTACCTAGACTGTAATTTAATATTTCACACTGTAAAAACAAATTGGTTGAAACAACCAAGGATTGGTTGTAAATAATTTATTGAGTGTTTTAACCAATTTTTACAGTAGGTTCATTTCCTACCAGAGGACCTTGTGCTGCATTTTTCGCAGTCGTTCCTGGTTAGGTCTTAAAATGTATATATTCTCACTTGGATTACAAACCCTAACATCCTAATATTTTCTCTCACACTCACAAACAAACCCTGGGTACGAGGATATAAAATGCATATTTGTTGTACTACGTGCATCTTCTATATGTTGGCCTATATCTGTTTTACCAATGTGATTACGCTAGTATATAATGTGACAACAGTTCTTACGTAGGCTTGTTTTATACGTCGAATTTTGGTCGCGTCGAATGCAATTAAGACAATAGGTAATGAGATGATAAACCTCATTAAGCTTCATTATCTATTGTTTCAATTGCATTCGACGCGACCGAAATTCGACGTCCTGTATAAAACACAGGGTTGGTAAGTTGCTGAATAAATAAGCCAAATATTATTATCATAACCTTTGTTTCCTTTGTTCGAAACAAAGGCATCAAAGGGCCGTTTATAACAATGTTTGGCTTATTTATTCAGCAACCTACCAACCCTGATAAAACAGGTCTTAGAAATCGTCATTCGGATTTAGGAGATGAAGGATATTAACCATCTTAAACATCTTTTGGCCTGAAATTCATAAAATTAAATCTTAATTAATAATGCCGGTAATGATGTTTGTCCTCTCGCTGCGTCAGTTGGTGCATAGAAGAGTTCAAATGAACAAGCGTCCTCTTCTCAATACGTGTATGTATGGGTAATTATAAATATGAGGATTTTGGGTTTTGTAGATGGAAATTTCGAGTGTGAATGTTTGTACATTTATCAAAACTAACCTGGAGCAGTTACGAAAAATGTAACAATATAAGCCCTCTGGCAGGAATCGCAACTGCTCCTCATTAGGTTTGATAAATGTATAAAATTCACACTGCCTCGAAATTTCCATCTATAAAACCCTTCCACAATTAGTTCTATCGAGTGTATCGATGCCCCAAATTCTGTTGTTATATAGCAAGTGTCCAGGTTCAATTTTCCTGTTTGCTGATTGGTCAAAACCCTATCACGTGCAGGCCCACAAAACGTCATGTTCACTGCTTGCTTTGATGAGAGGGCAACCGCGGTCAACAATCCCATTTATCTAGTTTTGGTTTCAAAGTTCACTCCAATAACCGGTGAATTATTTCATGATACATCATACTTTGACACTTACATACTTTATTATATGGACAATGGTGTTTTGCTGGAAACTAAAACACTCGTAGAACTCATACGTCACTACATCCGGGACCAGGTGCGCGTATTTTCCGTATTTCACTCACCCCTGCGAGTAACATACGAGGTTCGAAAATTTCCCGCCGCTTTCATTTTCGTTGTTTTGAAAATACAAATGGTCTTTGGTTCGTATACAGCTATTTCAATTAAGGTTGTCCCCCAAGCAAAGCGGAAAAGTCGAATACGAGCGTGAAAGGCTGCTGGGATTCGCTAATAAATGAATGAATTTATTAGCGATTCCCAGCAGGACAACCTCAATTGAAATAGCTGTATAAAACGAAGTTAACTTTGGAAGATAAGTAAAATGTATTCTAGTTTTATGTTTGCACTATAATTTTAAAAAATATCGCTTTTATACTGGTCTTTCGCGTGCTTTTACTTGCCGTCTTTGTGTGTATTTTTGTCACTCTGAATAAGTCCATATATTAATAAGCAGAACGTTATAAACGGTTGCAAGAAGATATGGATTTATGTTCTCGTGTCAAAAACAATATCTTATGATCACTCGTTCGCTGCGCTCACTCGTGAGATATTGTATTTGCCACTCGAACATAAAATCCATATCTCGGCGGTCTCTGGTCCACAAAACACACTGTTTCGCTCGATCTCAGTAAATAAGTGATAAATATTTACCCATACACCTTACATTGGCATCGCCTTGCGGTTGGAGTTCGTCCACTGGCCTCTGTAGCTCAGTTGGTAATTACACATAATTTAGTAATAGCCAAATACACATTAAGTTAGAGAAGACATTAAGTTATGCTGGTTTTCACTTTAATTTTTATTCAATTGTGTGAAGGTACCCTTTTTCTTATAAAAATAAGCAAGGAAAAGTGCCGATTCCCGTAACCAAACATTTCTTCTATATGGCCTAATATTCAATCTTTGAAGATGGAATATATCGAAAATTGTTTCTGAAAATGCAAGAAATTGATTACATTAACCTCCGGAGCTAAAACAATACGACAATTTTCTGGGGAAGGACTCCCAGGCCATCACCTACTTCGCTCACTTTTCATCAGATCCCTGGGTTAAGTGATGCCGATATCCCCATTTACAAATTTATAAAATGTTCCTGTTTTGGTATAATTTGATTTAAAAATTGGAAAGGTGCTAATTTTTAGGTGAACTAGTACAGAACTGGATAATTTACAAATCTACTGAGAGCTACTCAGCGCTCCTTTGCTGTGTGACATGCTGTTATTTTATGTCTTTTGTGCAGTAATAAAATTTCTTTTAATGCATGGGTTAGACTGCACTGGAATCGCAGGTTCGACTCCTGTCAGAGGGCCTATACTATATAGTTGCATTTTTCGCAACTCCTGGTTAGGTTTGTCGGAGCAAATCAATTTTGAATGTTAAAAATAAGCAAGTTCCGCTTAGGTTGGTGTGATAAAAATCTCCAGCCCCGCTCGGAACTTTGCTAAATAAAAAAAAGTTGCTGCCCGGCACGCACTACTGTCAGTAAAGAAAGATGTGCTTACCGTAGAGTTGCTTACAATGTTCAGCTAAAGGAAATCGTTGCAGGGTTTATTTTAAGAAAAAATTAGAACTGCACATATTAGGGATGAAGCATCACGTGTTTGACTGGGGGTCAAAGGATTTTTATCTACAGTATATTTAATGTTGTAAATTTATGGTTAACGTTGCAAATTATGATAGACTCTTAATTAGTATATAGGTGGCTGAATAAAGGTGTGGTTGGGTGGGGCCAGACAAACTCGATTCCGGGTGGGGAAGCTACAGGTAGGGGGTGTCCCCTCAGATTTTGAATTTAGAGGCTAGTAAGTTCTGGGAAAGATTTGTTTCACCCAACCACCCACAAAAACTGTTTCAAAACATGTACTAACTGGCAATCATGAATACTCCATATATGATAAACCTTAGGCAGCAAAGAATATTAGGTTCGCCCGCTCTAATCTCTTTTGGATAGCTTCGCTCGCCCCAATGTTACCTCTTGCATGTTCAATTACGCCAGCACATATGTGATTTGTGAGGAAAATAGGAGGGTCTGGTGGTCATATTTGATGCTCAATGACAGCATTTCTGGCATCTGGAGCATCCACAACGGACCACAAGGAAAACGAGTAAATGAGAAGACTGTTTTGAGGTTATATTTTTGTTAATTTGGTGACTGCACATTTGAGTTTTAAGAACTGCACAAATGGGTTTAGAACTGCACATTTTGTGTAGAACTGCACGTTAATTTAAAATAAACCCTGAGTTATCGTTGAAATGTCCGGGAGATCTGACCGCGATCCCTGCGGGTTTGAACTTCTCCTAAAGAGAATAAACCGCGCCCTGGACTCTTACTCAGAGGCCGCGGAAGCATTTCGAAAGTGAGGGGGCTTTTGTAGATTACCAAAATCAAACGATTTTATGACGTTCACGAGCCGAACGAAAATTTTTGAAAATATATATGGAGTCTCTATAACGTCGGAAATGGCCTTTACAGAGTCTTTACTACTGCGAAAAGGGGATTTTCTTTAGAGGGCGTTTATTCAAGAAATACTTTTTTCGTTCTTTAAATGGGGCATTTAAGCCCAGAAAAAAGGGCACTTTTTCACTTTTAAAAAAGGTGGGAGGGGGGCACATCCCCTCGGTTCCGCGGCCCCTGCTCTCACTTGTAGTTATTTGATCAGTCCTTCATTGGTGCTACACCTTGCAAGGCAGAAAAAAATTTTGTGCCCCGCTTCTATGCAGTTACAAGGCAGAAAAAGTCTGTGTACCCTGCTCAAAAAAAAGTACTGCCTCGTCCCCTTTTGCTTCGGCCCAGTATAAAATAAACCGTTGCATGCATGGACGGCTAATATAAATATCCCCATGCAAGCAACGTTTTATGATATCAGTTGGAGTGTCTAGCTAAATTTCAAGTTGCTGCAGATTGATGAGATAAAAATGAATTTTGGCAATCTTTATGTTGTTGTATGCACCAGTCCTTTGAAACTTCCGACCCCCCCCCCCACCTCGGGGACACCGGCAGGGAGGCAGCTAGCATTTATAGTTGGGGGGGTGTAGGCCAAAAATTTCCGAATGACGAAAAAAATTATAATACGAAGCCACGAAGCCACGAAGGTGTTTGTTATCTGGTATATCATGCAGTGCCGTAGGAAGCTCTTTTTGATTTGGGCCATTCCATTTAATATAGGCACCCCCTATTGAGGGGTCCTTTCATAATCCCCTTAGGATATAAAAATTTTAGAACCCCCTTGGATGCGACTTTTGGAAGTTACCCCATGGATTTCTTTATACCCCCTTTAGTATATCGTTTTTACCCCCTTGGATATCACTAAAACACCTAATTTTTGCTATTTTTTTTGAAAATTTCTTAAGCTACCCTCTAGGAAATTTTAAGGTAACCCCCCCCCCTAGGATATCCAGACCCCTCAATAGGGGGGGGGGGGTGCCTATATTAAATGGAATGGCCCTTTGGAGGCAGAGATCGAAGGCCCGAGGAGATTTTTAAATTTAGAGTCTCTGAAATGCCATTTCCTGTACTCTGGGGGAAGTTTTGACTGAATTCTGATAGTCAGAAAACACCGTATTAGTATGTAGAAATTTACAATTTGCCTGCAATTTCGGTAGTACTAAATGGGCGAAGGCGTATTTAATTAACTATGTATTGGAGAGGACCGAGAAGTTGCAGGAAAGTATGGGTAATATGATTCTTTGCAGTTTGCCATGGATAATGTGGCCGCTTAAAGTTAATCAATTGTCAGTATTTTAAAGGTATATTATTTAAATGATAAAGGTCTGCATGATTTTGAAAAAAGAATGATTATTAGCGAATTATTGGGAGGGCTGCATCACCCCCCAGCCCCCCGCCCGTTGCTACGGCCCTGAGAAGTAATAAACCGACGATTTGTTAAATGTTATCCATGTAAATGCCATGATTTCGTAAATCAGTTTATACTGACAATACAATTATATTATATATATTTCCTCTATTTAACAACTAAAATTTTGTTATACTATTATTGCCATAATTTTCCGAATGGCCAACCTGATTTTCCGAATATGTTAATTCTAAAAAAGTTGGGGGGGGGGTTAACCCCCCCCC